>CAIGRT010200936.1:0-34772 GCA_903798405.1 Fraxinus platypoda | reverse complement strand
TCACCTAATGGATTACACCCCCCTCTTGAGGGGGACCCACGAATATTTTATTGTGTGTGGGCCCCCCTCCATGTGAGGAGGGTGTAATCCATTTGGTAAAGCATTGTGTACATTTAGACTAATTCATTAAATAATAGCATGATGGATGTTTCATTCAGAATTATTAAGCATTGCTTCTTGTTTATGGGCATTTGTGCGAGTGGGTACATACTGCTGATGGAGGTTTCCTTATCAAGTACTTTTTGGTTCATTCCGTGCATATGCTCATTTTTGAACTTCTCTTTTTGCAGCTCTTCAAGGTCATTGGTTGCAGTTAAACCAATCAGAACTTGTTTCTTTAATAGAAGGGTGGTTGGCTTGGACCGCCTGCTATTCAACCGTTGTTATACAAGGAAGAAAAGTCATGTAAGGGGTTCCCTTCCTGAAAGCAGTGAACTTAGTTTTATCTGCAGATTGCCTCGATTTAGCAAACAATCCATTTGTAGCTTAACAACGACAGATCATCTACTACCTCGTGCTTCTGCTGATGATAACATGATGGTTAATGGAAGTCCACAAGCAAGAATGGGCAGTAATGTTGAGGAAATGAGATTCAAACTAAATCAGTCTTTGCAGGGTGAAGACTACGATACTGGTCTTGTCCAGTCATTACATGATTCTGCAAGGGTATTTGAGCTGGCAATTAAACAACATAAGTCTTTCTCAAAGATTTCCTGGTTCTCGACTGCGTGGCTTGGTGTGGACAAAGCTGCCTGGGTTAAAGCACTATCTTATCAGGTTAGTCACAGATTTGCAATTCATTAAGTTGGAATACAAGTAGCTTTTTCGTTTGCTTTAGTATAGTTGTGACGCCACGGATCTTAAAATTCCTTAGTTTTACTAAACCTTACTTAAGAGTTCCAAATAACATAAAGCAAAATTTGTATGGGATCTTCGACGCAATAAAAAGTCTAATGTTTAAAAAAACCGTTAATAATAATTAACCAATCTTTTCAAAGCAAAGTCGCAGGTTCAATAAGTCTAACTTAAAGAGGAAAAGGAAATGTCCAAAAAGACAATCACTTAAAACTATAATCAGAAAAAAATATTCCTTTAGCATATTTAATGATTCCCATAAGCCATCCTCTCCTTTGATCGCCTCGAACCGCTAATTACTCCATAAAGGAGAAAAGGAGGGGGTGAGACAACATTAATAAGTATGCACCGTAAATATGTAAATCTTGTTAAAATTTCGAAAATGAATCATATCATACATAAATGAGACACAATAAAAAACCAATCTTAGGTGGTAGAGGTTTCTTGTGTGAAGCGCTACAAAAGTCCGGTTCTCTCAAGTATTCATATAGGACTCATAAATTTTATCCCAAAAATAATAACATGGACAAAAATATGTAACACACTTGCCTTGATTGAAACTAATAAGGTGCGTGGAAATTCCTTGGAACAACTCAATTTTTGTTAGAGCTGGACATGGTCCGATTCGATTTGGTTCCAAAGAGATCGAACCAAATCAGAATTTTCAGGTATATAGTAAATGAAACCGTCATGTTCAAATTTAATTATGGAGTTCAGTTCGATTTCATTTGGTTCCATACTATAATTAATTTTTTTTAACATTTACAACAATACTACATTAATTTCTGATAACATGTTCAATCTTAACTCTTATAAAATAATATAGTCCAATTTATAAATAAATAAATAACAAGTTGTCTAATAAGATCCATTTACCAATATATACAAATTATCAAATAGTAAATAATAACACTAAAATATCAGTGATTCCATCTTATTGATTCCTTTTCTTTAAGCCTTCAAATCTACATAAAAAAAAAAATTGAAATATAAATTAGAAGTTATAAAAATAAAGCATTTTTAAGTATTGTTAGTACTTACCAATCATTTAAATTAATCATCCATTACTTGACTTGTCATACTAAAAAACTCTACAAGAAATAATTGAAAATGCACAATTAACAAACATAAATAAATAAAATTTTTTCCCATTAATAGGATTTAGTATGAAAAATAACATATTTTATTACTTATCTCAATGTTCTCATAGAACTACGTCTCTTCGGTACAAACTCTATCTTGTATAATTATTATAAAGGAGTGAGATAGAAGTTTATATTGATCAAAGTGGAGGAAATTCAATGAATATGACACAAAAAACGGTAAGATGAAGAGAGGCGCAACCGCTCAGCTTCGATTATTTGAGAAACAGCAGAATGAGAAAAACTTAGGCCACTCAATTTTGATTATTTGAAATTTGAATTACAAAGTGGGGCTTGGGCTGAAAACAGGAAAATGATATTTTGGACTTAATTAATTAGTTGGCGAATTTATTTAGGAAAAAATTAAAATAATTTGGTTTGTTTAATATATAAAAATTAAAAAAATTCGGGAGATTCAGTTTTTGGTCTAGAATCGAGAATTGAATTAAATTAATCGGTTCTCGATTCTAATACCCCAATCAGGTATTTAATTTAAGAAGAACTGAACCAAACTGCTAATTTGGTTCGGTTCGGGAGTTTTGTTCTGTCCTAATTTTTGTCCTTGATTTGATTACACAAAAAGTACTTTAGTGGGGGTACTTTTTTGTTAGTGTGACGACGTGTATGAGAAAAGGGAAAAATGAGAGAGGTAAAAGTGTGTATTGAGTGAGTGCCGTGTGTAATATGTATTTATAGGGATATGTTTGGTTTTGGGTTTGGTATTAGTTTTTGCATGGTAACTGCTGATTTTATTATATTGCTAATTCCATGCAAGACAAAATCTTTCCCTTAAATATATGATTTTATACTCATATGTAATCATATATGAAAGTGGAGAATATTTATACGTAGAATGCATTAGTTCTTGAAGTTTGTCCGGAGTGCACTTTGTTATTCATTTTCCAGTGTTTTACTCTCTCTAAGGTGGCTAATGATTTATAAATTTCTTCAGGCATCTGTTTATTCCCTGCTACAAGCGGCAAGTGAGATTTCATCTCAAGGAGATGGAAGAGATAGAGATATTAACGTCTTTGTGCAGAAGAGGTATAAGCATTATTTCAAAATAGAAACCAATAGGTTCAATAGAAGCATTTATCATGTTCATTAGTAACACCTAAAATAGAAATACCACGCTTTTTTAGTTAAGTACATTGTGAACTCACCATTAAGTTAAGAATTAATGTAATAGTTTAACACTGCTCAACCTATCTAGCTTCTCTAGCAGAATTTTATTACTGGGGTAACATTGTTATTTGATAATATTCACCCCCTCCACCCACCCAAAAAAAATAAAGGGGGGATCCTTTTGTTTTAGTTTTTCAACCCAACATCTCATATAAACAGCAATGTCTTTCGTTGTAATCTTGAGGAAATTGTTTAACATCAGAAAGGGGGAATTAAAGAATAGCCTTTACTTTCCTTTCCCACATGAAGTAAAAGAAAAGTTAATTTAGTAAAAAAGTGCACTTTGGAAGTTGGATGTAATTTCCGTCTAATGGATCATCCACTTGGGATAATTGAGCATTTTCCTTTAATAGGAGATATTATTCTTCTATTAGTGCAATTGACCATATATTTGACATCCCACTTTCTCCTGTTTGGTTTGCTGCACTTAACGATAACAACTTGTCATGTATGGACTTCAACCTTCTCTAAAGATCAAGTACAAAAGCTACCCTACGATGCACCTAATCTTGTTAAATTGTGCTAGGGAACTAATACAGATGAGATGATAAATAGGGAAAGTGGAGGAAGAATGAAAGAAGAGGAATTTTCTGTTGTATATATATAAAAAATATCCTCTTGATAGTAATGAAAGCACTAAATATGGGTGTAGTCCTGGTCTATGGCGCCAATTATGACCGTATAACTGACACATGCATATATACTGTTTATTAATTAAGCCTGCAGATCATTGAGGATGTTGTCTTTGACATTATATTATTACACTGATAAAAGCACCAAGTGGCAGAGGATTCTATGTAAATGCCCCTAAAATGTATGAAAACAGAGATACTGTAGTATAATCTCTATAAATTCATAAGGTTGCGACTGAGAAATTTTATTATATTGTGATAGAGTTTATTAATTTATAGAGGATTAATTTAGCCCATTATTCCAAGTTCGGATCGGGAAATTTTATTGTATGATAGAGAATTAATCCATAGAGGTTATAATGTAGTATGTAAAATTGGCATTGCAAGGGGTTATTTCAAGTATTCTCTAATACCGTGAGTAGAGGAAGGGAGGGAATTTTTGACTTAATCTCCTTCAGGTTTTTGGCTGATGGATTAAAAGCTTTTATAGGGGTTTCAAGATTTGAACCTGGCTTCAAATTTTTTGAGTATTGGAGGAGATGATTTTTGTGTTATTGCATTTTAACACCTGTATGTAAAAGTGCATTGACAGAATACTCTCTCCAATATGGTTTTCCACCCTTTGGTCACTGAGAAAACATAAACTTGTTTCTTTCTTGGAGGCATAGTGTAAAATGTCTAAGCTTTGATGCACCTTGATGTTGTTAAATGACAGAACAAGAGAAAACAGCGAAAAGAGGAATATTCTTTGACTTGGTTTTATTGTCATTATAATGTGCTCCTGTCTATAAAAAAAGGTTTTCATAGTAATAATAGCAATGAACAGTGGCCTAGTCCCCATGCATGGCACCAAGTATTTACATAGAATCAAGAATGAAAATAGCACTGTTAATTACTTAATTTTCTTTCTTGGAAGTTGATTTCTGTTTAGAGTGTCATGATTACTGTCTGGTGAACTAATGCTTAACACATGGCATTTATTTTTCTCTTGAGGAATCTTTATAGAGAGTGATTTGAGGTAATCTTTGTGGAATGACGTTCTTGTGGTAGAGAGACTAAGTGATGCCACATATACATTGCTGATACTGACACCCATAATTTTTAGATCGAATAATTTAATTATCATCTGCAAATGTAGCTTGTGCATTGCTTGCTTGAAATCGCAAGTGCACGTTACCATTAACAAGTAATAGTGTATGAATCAAGTATCATTGCCACGAGGATTGTGTTATGAAACATAATCCTAACTTTAACTGAATGATCAAATTTTGATGATGGATGATTGTATTAACTAAAATTTTAACTAAACGATGCTTAAAATCATGTTGTGACAAATGCTGAGAAAATTCAAATTGTTAAAGGTACTAGGAGCATGTTTGGGAAGTGATTTTTTATAATCGTTTTTGGTCAAATATACTTTTTTTTAACACATTTATTAGGTTTCACAACTACAACCACTTATTATCCACACATTCCGTTGGATCCATTGTTTATAATCACTTAAATTTTAATTTATTCAGTTACCAAACATACACTAGGACTAAGATTCACTTATCCACTTTAATTCATAGTCATTTGACAATATTAGTTTTTGCTGATTTTTAAAGTCCTTAAATTATATAACAGTCTTTCTCGAGTTGGGCTAGACATAGGTCTATAGGAGAATTTAGGACAACTTCGTGCGCATCTGGGAGATCCTTCGGTCGAGAAAAAAAGTGTTGAAGCCTTGGATTTTCTGTTCTTCTGATTTTGCTTGAAGCTAATTTCACTCGGGCGTAATTTATTGCAGCGAGGGTCTTTCTTTCGCTCAAGCGAATAAATTAGATCCAAACTGAGTTTCTCATAATCTTTTCATCTCTGGCCTTTGAAGAATTAACTATTAACTTTCAAACTTTCACGCTCACTTCTAAATGCTTAATTCTTCTCGTTTTCATCCATTTTATCTTCAACATACTCTAAGCTCGGGTTTCTTCCTAAAACAACTAAAACGACCCAAAATCTATAATAATCAACCCTGACCCACTAAAAAATTATTATAAAAAGGTCGAGACGAGTGTAAATATTACACTTGTCATACATCATATCCTCTCTGATAGTCCAACCATTAGTTGAGCAGTTGCTTTCTTTGATGCTTGAGCAAGTGAAGTTTTGGGTTGGAACGTGTTCAGAATACTACCACATGCTTGTTTATTTGAAAAGAAGTTGGTCTGCTAACGAGTGCAGGAGGATGTAGTTAAAGGTTACATATCCTCTTAATTATTAAATGCATTTGGATGAGTCAGGATGAGTAAATAATTCAACTGTACATATACTCCTATGGCCAAGTTGCATCTTTAAGTTTAGATTGTTTATTATGTCACTGCAACCTTAAGGTTGCTAACGATTGTGTAAATGCCTAAGAAGTTTTTGACTATGTAGCCTAAGCCTTTTAGTTACAGTAATTGTTTGATTAAAGAAATAGAATAAGGTGGATCCCTTTTAGATTTTTGGGTTATTGTTGGTTCCCATCATTCCACTTTTAACATATCTGTTCTTCAGTACACATATCATTACGTTGGTTAGTTATCATTAAAAATATCTGGTCTTCAGTTGTGGTTTACCAGGAAGACTTAGTTTTTATTCTATTATTTTTAAAAGATATTTTTAATGGTTCTACTACTGTGTTGATGTAGTCTATCTCGGCAATCTGCTCCTCTGGAGAATATTATTAAAGAGAAGTTATTAGATAAACAACCTGAAGCTTATGAATGGTTTTGGTCTGAGCAAATCCCAGTTGCAGTGACCAACTTTGTTGATAATTTTGAAAAGGACCAGCGCTTTGCCACTGCTACTGAAACGTGAGTAATTTACCTAAGTATTATGTGCACTAGCACACATTTATTTAGATCCATATGCAGACATTTATTTTTAAGTTGTCACCAATATAATCACTGGTTCTCTCTCAGATTCAGAAAAGGCCTGTCCTCAGTTTCTGGAAGTCCAAGTGACTTATCGCTTCTTATGCTTGCACTTAGTTGCATTGCGGCAATTACCAAACTTGGCCCTGCAAAAGTTTCTTGTGCTCCATTTTTTTCCATTATTCCGGACATAACAGGCAGATTGATGGACATGCTGGTTGAATTCGTTCCTATTCGCCAAGTGTACAATTCAATAAAAGAAATTGGCTTACGCAGAGAATTTCTTGTCCATTTTGGTCCTCGAGCTGCTGCATGTAGAATCAAGAATGATTTGGGCGCAGAAGAGATTATGTTTTGGGTGGGTCTTATACAGAAACAACTACGGCGAGCTATAGATCGGGAGAAAATTTGGTCAAGACTCACTACATGTGAAAGTATCGAGGTTATCTCTGAAGTCTTTTTTATTTGTGTTACAGTTTTCCAGATCTTATTGATCTGAAAACCACCAGGAATCCACCACTTCCACACACCTGTTTTGGTGCTAGAACTAGAAATCACACCCAAAGTTTTTAACTATTTGTCACGTGGAATACCTGTCAGCATATTAGGGCATCCTTAGATTTTTGACGACGAGTACACCTTACTTGATAGAAAAAAGATTTATATGTTCATATCATTAAACATAGTTTAACCAAGAGGTGATTGAACAACTCGTGTTGTTCAAATTTATCGTTTTCAATGGTAATAAACATTTTTCTTTTCTCCATTCGTGTTGTTTGCACAGAGGAGTCCCTAAATATTACCAAAATTTCTTGAAATTTAAAGAGAACTTATTATGTCTTCTGTCTCCTGTTGGCAGAATTTGCCTTGGCGTTCTGAACTTGAAATGTGCTTTCAGGGTTTCAGCATTTGGTGCACTTTAATATAGCTTGAAGAATGATTTAGATGGCATTAGCCTCATTCATCCTTTCTTTATAGGCTTATGAGTACAGGGGTTGATATTCCACTTAAATCTTATGGAACAATTACTGCTTATGAATTGGAGAGCTTAGGGTTATGAGCTATTGCTTTCTACTTATGCACAGAGTTGACGCGTTACTTCATTGCTCTGTTTGATACTGTTTCTGATATCTTATAGGTTTTGGAGAAGGATTTGGCTATATTTGGGTTTTTCATTGCGTTAGGGAGAAGCACACAATTCTATCTATCTATAAATGGTTTTGACACTGCTGATGAGCCCATCAAAGGATTTATACGGTATGGTTTCTAATGAAGAGGTTGCTTCCCGTTTTATCTTACTCATTGCTAAAGTCATTTTCTATACTCTATTATCCCCTCAATACAGGTACTTAATTGGGGGCAGTGTGCTATATTATCCTCAGCTTTCATCTATTAGTGCTTATCAACTTTATGTGGAGGTTAGCATGAAAAGTGAAGTTGTACTAAGAAAAATTTACATGGTTGAAAAAATTGACAAACCTTTGGCTTGATAGGTTGTGTGTGAAGAACTGGACTGGCTTCCTTTCTATCCAGGCTGCAGCAGTACCTCCAAGCGTACTCCTGGGCACAAAAATAGAGAAGGTCCCCCCAATACTGAAGCAATTCACCTAGTATTGGACGTGTGCTCTTACTGGATCCAGAGTTTTATTAAGTACAGCAAATGGCTGGAGAATCCCTCTAATGTTAAGGCAGCTCAATTTCTTTCCAAAGGGTATACCTTTATATTTTTGAAGTCCTTTATTCAGATTCCGTAATCTCCGCTCTGAAAAATGTGGTTCTGTGTTCACTTTTCAGGCATGGCAAGTTAAAAATGTGTGTGCAAGAACTGGGGATACAGAAGTAAGTTGAAGGAGGGAAATATATGTTCTAAATCCATTTTTAACATCTATGTGTGTGTTTCAAACAGGACACCTATTTTTCTGTTTACTGGAGACTAATAACATACGGAATTCTTGTAGCATTGATTAACATAAAATATACACATGTTAAAGTTAATCCCTGTTGTTTAGACCAAGGTTGACATTGGGAATAGAAAAAGTGGGTTTCAATGTAATCTTTGTTGAATTATGGTTTAGCTCACAGAAAATCATTAAGATCGTCCTGGGGAAATGTTCATAAAGGAAAACCATGCTTGTTGGACTCCTCATAAACTAACTACTTCCATGATTTGTGGCTTTAACATCATTATCCTGGATTGGATAACTGTCATTTTGTATAATTTTTATGAGGTTCTCTTTAAATGATATAAAGAATTTCAGAATGTTTGATTTATATCAGAATGCTGTTTCCATTTAAAATTTATGGCTCCTTTTTTTACTTCAGTATTTCCTTCTTACAAATTAAAGCAGATGGACATTTTTGATATGAGGACTCTGAGCTGGTAAAATGTGTTCTTATGAATAATTTCTTACCTGTCCATTATATTCTAGAATAATTTGAAACTACCTAAGTGAAGCTGTTCTTGGTCTGTTGCTTTTTCTTTCATTTCAATTATTAGGCATCAACAGGCTCTGGGACTGGGTCATTTTGGGCTTTTAGGGCCTGCTTGTGAGTTTTTTTTCACCCGTTTTGACCAGTTTTGGGTGGCACCGGTTACGAGGGGTTAGAAAAACCGGTACTTGCTACTTTTTTGGGCACTGGTTGTGGATGGTTTAAAAAAATACAAAATCGGTGTAGTGTAATTTTGACCGGTTTTCTCAACTCACCAAATCGGCAGGTTTTTGTAGTTCTCATATTCTTTTTTAATTTTGCTCTTTACAAAATAATTATTTCTAACCAACATGTTTTCTTCAAAACTAATTTGTAAATAAAAATATATTAACTAAAAAATTATTTATAAGCAAAAAATTACATTATAATTAAAAAATTACTTATAAGTAAAAAAATTTGTTTATAAAATAAAAATACTACTAATAAATAAAAATTCTCTTATAAAATATAGAAAGTTATAAGTAAAAAATTCAATTAAAATTACTTAAAAATATAAAATTAACTTGTAAGTAAAGAATATTAACAAGATTTTAAGTAAATATTTAACTTTATTAAATTAAATATTAACTTATATGTAAACAAAATTACTTTTTAAGTAAAATATCACTTATGAGGAAAAAGTTTCATATAAGAAACAATAAACTCAATTTTTTACTAAGAGACATATATGTAATTTTATATTTTAAAAAAACTTTCAAAATCGGTGAATAATAAACTCTCAAGCATTTGTGCAGTTTTAAAAACCGCTACTAAAATCACTCAAAGCTGAACAGCTCATAAATGCTCAAAATCGGTATTTTAAGAAGTGCTCATAACCGCTACGTCGAAACTCCCAAGCAGGCCCTTAATAATCAAACTTACAGCTGTTGCTTACTATTTATGGGTCATCTTTGTCCTTTGTACCATATGTAAGTGGAGAGAAGGTACAGTGTAACAGTTGGCAACCCACTCGATGCCCATACCATTAGTGTGATTTGTGCATGCTTATGCAATAAACTAATTTTGTTAATAACAACTGCTTAGGCAATTGTCCAAATTCCAATCTTGGGCTGACTAGCCCACAAGGTTATTGTTGCAAGTGTGGGGGCAGCCCCTCTTTAAATACAAGGCCAGAGGTTAGATCCATTGTTGCCTTCTCTGCTTTGCATACAAGGCCAATGGTAAAAAGACAATGGACGTGTAATTTTAATGTTTCTAATTGGAAGAGACGTGAACAAGTTAATAGTGTGCTCTGCACTCTAGTAGGATTTCAGGTATTAGAAGTTACTCTTGCTAAGGGTTGATCTGAGCGTTATATGTTATTAACTTGGTCTTCACATGCAAAATGTAATTGCTATTAATAAACCGGTGAATAGCAGATTTAAAGTTTTGATGCAGACAATAAAAATTAATATTCAAATGTTTTTGACAGGACTGGATCTGGAAATTATTTACCACTCAAGAAAGAGTTGGATTCGTTTGATAAGGTATTTGCATCTGCAGTAAATGAATTCCCTCTAGAATGGTTTATACCTTTTCTATACAAGCATTTAGGAATGGATTTTCTTTTGGGTGGAATATTAGTTTTTCGAATGCAAGTTCTGTAAGTTATAGATCATGCACCTTGTGCAATTCAGCAAGGTATTGGTTATTGATAGATAATAAACTGATTAGTTAAAAAGTATTCCTGCTACCTGTTTCCTTTTGTATGCATGACTGCATAACTTCTTACTATATGTGAAGATCCAGAGACTGAAACACGATGTTTGTTTGTTTTGTTAACTGCAGACTTCAATAGGAAATTTGAGTTCTCTCAAACAAGTTTCATATATTTCTAGTTCTTTGCATTTATGAGATCATGAGAATTGTCATTCTATAACTTCTGGTCTGATAATTCCTGTATTCTATATTGAACAACTTTCTCTATCAACATCTTTGCTTTACTGATTTATGTAGTGGCGTCAGTCCACACGGTTACTTTTGTGGTATAACAACTGAAACCATTCTAGTGGAGCAGTCACACTTACATTTTCTTTTAGGCACTAGGGAGCGTTGAAGAAGCTCTTTTAAGGCTTGAAGACTTGCTTCAGGAGCTACATGTGAAAAGCTCTAGTTCTGGAAAGGAGCACTTAAAAGCTGCATGTTCCGACCTTGAAAGGATACGAAGACTAAAGAAAGAAGCTGAATTTCTAGAGGCATCTTTCAGAGCTAAGGCAGCTTCTCTTCAGCAGGTGTATTTTTATTTTCAGTGGCATGTGCCTCTGATACTTTACTCAACATTGGAGTTCAAAATTATCACTGGTACTCTTAGTTATGATTTATTCATTCTGTTTTCTTATAGAAGGAATGCCTGAGATGCTATTTCTTGATCTATATAACATATCCAGGATTTATTTTTCCTATTGTTTATGTGATCACGATATCGAGATTTTCTCGTCTTTTCTCTTGCTTGTTTTGTTGTTATTTTTTATGTTACCACACGAAACAAATAATGATAAAGAAGTAACTTTTTTCAAAGCACTAATAAAATCCATTTAGATAAATTAAGCAAGTGGAATGATACCTAGACAAATAAACAGAAACTGGTTTATCTTTCCCTTTGCGTTACTGGATCTATCTTCATCTGCAAATATAAATCTAGGTTGGAATATGTTTAACAATAAATTCTCGTAAATTTTTATCTGTATCTGATCTTTTCAGATTTTTTTTCTCGATGTTCCCTGATTTTCTAATTAGTAATGCATTGATATTCATTTCCAATGTGGGTGTGCCAGCCACTCAAATAATTGATTATCAGGTTAATGTGCTTTGACTGACATCAAGAACTGACCTCCGTACAACTTAGGGATATAAATTCTACTGTTTCATTTTCGTTCTTATTGATAGTTGTACTACATCAAATAGGGAAGTGCTAAAGCATAGATAACTTAAATAATAGACTGAGAGAAGGATGTTTATAGGATGCTGATGGGATGACGGAGCAGTCTAATGTTTATTTCTGATGTCATTTGATATAAATCTAATTTTACATTAATTATCTAATTTATCTTTGATGTTGAAGACAAAAATTTGTCCCCTCACTAACAACTTGAGCTTTTAGATTAAGTGCTTCAATATGGTTTCAACATAGGTAATCTTGATTTCTAAGTCATGATGGACTTGGTCAGCCATAGCTTCTTGTATCATTCTGGAGTGGGGTAGAAAAGAAAGGGGGATCTGTTGGTGAAAAGAAAATGCAGAGGGCCTCGGCTCTCACTTCAGCATAAAGAAACATCTCTATATTGAAATCTGTCTTAGACTACTCTAAGTCCATTTTTATCAAATTTGTGATTTGTCACCGTATACCTAAATATTTCAGCAATATAAGTAACTAATTATTCGTATTTACGTCTGAGGATGAGCTACCGTCAAATTACTTAAACTCCTCCAACTATCAGCCTTACAAAATTATTCACATCTAAAAGGAGACAATCGGAATGTCATTTTTGTCCAAAAATAAACGTATTAGATCGGTGTTTTGAAACCTACTAAGAAATAATTTTGGACTAAACAGGGAAAACAAGAAAATGAAATCAGAATAAAAACAGACCTCATATGTTACAGGAGCATAGGTTTCCACTTTTTGTCTCATTGAGCGAGTTGAGGCGCCATTGCTCTGCTCGTGTTTGTTTGTTGGAGCACTCATTTAACTCTCTTGGCAAAATTTCTATATTGAGTTTAGGTTCTCAAGCTGCAATTTATGCATAAGCTGTAGCCTGTAGTACCTATGGCATATGTAAGATATCTATCATGTATTGCAGAACAAGCGCCTGGAAAGAATGAGTTCTGAGAGGACTCACCCAAGCACAATGCAGTATTACTTATAAGTTGCTCCCAAGTGGGAGCAATCATAACACTCGTGTAATTTACGTAGGGTCTTCAGATCCATGTATCTGCACCTTATGATGACGAGATGAACATATATGATTTTCAATTTATTTTCTTCTGATTTGGCTTCTGTTTGAGCTACTAGGGAGATGATGTCAGTAGTTTAACCTCTCCAACTAGTGAGCAACATCAATATTCTAGAGGACAAGGCAGCAAAGGTGCTAATATGAAAATGGATAGGAGCAGCAGGTATTAAGGCTTCTCAGATGTTTTCGAGCTCTTACCTGATGTTGCTCTTCATCACTATATTTTGTTTCTTTACGTAGATTTGTTGTTTACTTCAATTTCTTTCATTTTGCTGATAAATATCTTCCTTTTAGGGTAAGCAATCCTCGCGGACTATGGAATATTCTAGCATACCGCCCAGGAAAATCATCTGACACTGGTTCATCAACTGCAATTGAAAATGTATGGCATTCAATGGACTCTATAGCTCTTCCTCTACTTGTATATTCATTTGTTTGCCTTCTGCAAGTTTTCCTCATAGGGGGCACAAGAAATGTGATATTGATGTGCTATTTAATTTATGGATATTGCATTATGGTTAGTTTCGTGTTGTGTGCCTCAACCTACTGGTTCTTTATTATTTTCTCAGTTATTTACAGTGCAGCTTCTGGTTGTTCATTGCTTAGATTCCTTCGAACTTCTGAAAGCTGCTGGAAGTTCAAACTTGGGAGACATCATAATATTTCTCTGACTCAAAACTGACTACGTATCTAGTCTGATCACTTATTGTCTCTGAAGACTAGGTTTAGCCTTTGATATTGATGTGTGAAGTTGCTTTGATACTATCTGTCAATGTATCTATTGCTGCCTTACATCTAATTGGGCTTAAACTAATGGCATTAGTTTTAAATTTTGATTCACATATATCTTATTGTCTGACTTTGTCAAATTGGGATGGCAAAATAATTCTGTATCAATTTGGAAATATGAAATTTATGTTCACGTTATGCAATACTGATTGTGCTAGAGGAGTGATATTCTGATGTACCCCACTGTGTCTTTCTGATGAGAATGACATTTTGCTAATTTACTGAATTTTTCAGGAAATTTGTATTGCTGTCAAAGATTTTCTGCCTTTTGAGTTATGAGTAGTTAAAAATATTTTTCTTTATTTTTTATTTTTTGGGGTGGTCTCTTTGCAGGATGGTGGATACCATGAACAGGAAATTGTTGACTCGGAATCCAATGAAATTCAACGGTTTGAACTCTTAAGGAGTGAACTAATAGAACTGGAGAAACGAGTTCAAAAGAGCACTGATCAGTATGAATATGATGAGGTACATTTTTACCTTCTATTACTTTCAAGAATAACTAAACTATTATGCCTCATATTAGGCCCCATTTCTCCTCTCTTTTGCGATGATAGCTGGCTTAATTTTTCTTAATGAGTAAGCCTTCATCCATCTCGGTTTTACTTTGCGCAATCAAGAGTAAGAATACAATTGTAGGGTTAAATGATCACGAGGATAATTTAGGTCCAATTAAACTGGATAGACAACAATCTTTCTCCCATGGGTCATTTATTTTCCATTTTTTTCTGAAAAACTTTGCATGACTGTTCACGAGGATGTGGAACTCGACTAAATGCTTGCAAAATGGCCGAACAAACAGTAAAAAAGCCATCATCTTTTATACTAAGGAATAATTATGCATATACCACATCTTATCTTCATTTTATGGTTCAGATAAGGACTCACTTGTATATGGTCTTAACTTGGATTTGTTAAGTTTCCTACTTTCTGTAGCAGTGTAAGAGCACATGAAAGAGCTCTGTACGTTATTGTTGAAGACTAAATTTATATAAATAAATGCGGTCTCTCCCTAAAAGCTTAAGCTTTTAGTTCAACATGGAATTATAGGAGACAGTAGGCGTGGGTTCAAGTCTCGCAGCTATGCTTAATAATAATTGTGCATTTGACAAAAAATGGAATCCGAGCTTGTTGAAGACTAATAAATATTTGTGTCTATTCTCTAAAAGCTTAAGCTTTAGGTAGTAGTGAAACAAGTACTATGAACTTCGTAATTTTGTATTCATTGTTTGACTTTGCTCCACCAAGCTTGATGGCCATGTACTTTTGTTATAACACACCCATATATAGTTGGATGTTGTTATGAGAAAACTTAATCAGGCTTTGGACTGGTGAGATATTGTGTGAAGATTCTCTGTCTGGACGAGTTTTTATGAGACATCAGTGTCCATCTAGCTGACTTGTACTGCAAATTACACAACGTGCTAGACTATGGCAGGGAATTTTAACTCTCTGGTATAAATATAGACAATAATCATGACGATGTTCTGCAACAGATGTAATTTCTTTTAGGTTCATAAAATAAAGACCGAGTTATTTTCCCACTCAGCAGTTTGTTTTCGCTTTCTTTTTCGTTTTCCAATATCAAATACAATATACTCACATATACTGGTACAGAAACCAACATGTAACCTACACAAGGGAAGGATTAGAACATGAGACCTCTTGGTCCCAGAATCCAGGGCCTTAAATCTGTCAGTTTATTCAGGCCCCTTTACTGATCATCATGTCTGCCTTTCAAGCTTGCAAGAATAGTGGATTTGGTGTGATAATGCTATAACCTTTTTTGCTGATAGTAGTTAGGCACTCACATCTCTGCTCAACTGTAGCCCCTATTTCTCAGAGATTCTTTACTCATTTTCAACCATTTATTCTCCAATAAAAATCATTTTGCATAACTTTTCCCTACTTTTTAACCACGGTCTCCAAAAAAAAAATCACTTTTCACAAAATCTATATTAAACAAGATCTTAATTTGTTTAAGAGCAAGTTTTTTTTTTCTCTTTCCCTGCTTGTGGCAACCTTGCCCATGATTGTTAAATTATTGTTATAATATTTCCCCTTAAATATTTCAAATCCATTTATATTCTTGAAAAAATGTGCAGATATTAATGAACTATGTTAAAACTCAATTTGAAGTTCGTGATCTCTGTTGCTTTTTGGTCAGAAAAATTGCAAGAAATGACTTCGTTTTACCAAGATGTAATATTAAAAAGGTTCTGTAGATGGTTTCCTTTCAAGAACTGAGTGGCCTAAACAAAATTAACTGAAACGCCATGTTTTTAAAGTAGTATCTTTGGGTTGTTTTGACTTCTGATAGATTGGCAAGCATAACTGAGTTCATGTGTTTGACTTCCTAGTTGTCAAAGTTTCTCTCTACTCGTATAGGTGTTAAGTACCTGTTAATTTAATGAGATTTACCCATTGCATTTCATTCAGGAAGAAATTCAGACAAGAGATGATGCTTTGAGGTACAGTAATGAAGTTAAAGGAGCTCAATTGGTTCAGGTTCAGAAGAAAGAAAGTGTAATTGAGAAATCATTTGATAAGCTGAAAGAAACAAGCACGGTACGAATGTTGTACCCCTCTTTATTGGACAAATGAAATTTGTGTGTATTTCATAGATAGATAGAGGTGTAAACTGCACGGCAGGCCCACATTTAATCTTTCGATGTTGGGTCATATCATATCGTGGTCTTAATATGCTTGATTGCCCAGATGGTCCATAAATCAAGTCCATTGAGGGCCATGCCAGGCCAATGGACTTGGGCTTATAATTTGAAATCAATAATTTTTATCCAAAATTAATGCATATATTTAATTTTCTACTAGTTCATATATTTTTCTTAGGATTTTATCATTTAGAACAAATTGAATTGAAGTGAGAAAATGTAGAAATACAAATACCGTCATTATTCTGTTCTTTTTGGAATTTCACATCAGCATTTTCTAATGCATCTACACTGACGTTGCATTTCCATAGTTTACTTACATCCCGGCAAAGTTGGTACATGTTCGAAAACATATTCTTTGCATTAGTCATAGTTACAATAATACTACTGTACATTTGTATTTACCCAAAATATATTTAATGTGAGTATGTTACGTAAGTTTCATGCATCGATCATCAATTCTATATCAAGGTTATGAGGTAGTTAATTATGGCATCCAGTTTCCTATTCTGCATTCTAAAAGTAAGAAACTTATGCTTGGTCGATAAAACTTTTGCTAAAATTTTATAGAACTTTTCAACTGGTAAAACAACTGTAATACTAAGTGGTAAAAGTAAGTAACTAGGATAATAATGTGGCAATTTTTAAGCTTGGAATTTCATATATGTTTAAGATAAAACATATCAATATAAGGAAACATACGTGGAAAAAGGGTATGAATGAATGCTCCTACAGAGATGTGTAAGAACTGCTTTCAAACTTTCTGGATCTCTGTATGCAATGTGTCTGCAAAGACAGTAGTTGCTCTCGTCCAATAAAAGTTATCTCTTTCGTCTTTGTCTCTCTTACCATCTTTGAATTCTATGGACTCTCTGAAGGGATTTTTGAGTTTGTAGTTACTCTTCTAGTAAATCACTTTCAAGCCAAGTTCGTACAGGAATGTGAAGCGAGTAATGAAAATATATTCACTGCAAAATCTAAATATTATTATTCTTTAAGGTAGCGAATCTACATCTCATGCAAGATAGTGAGTTATCCTGAAGTTTCTTTGCTTGCCAAAGTAAGGGATAGTTTATTATTCCTCCATTTGCTAACTTTCAATCTCTCAGAGAAAGTGTTTTGATGTTCATAAGCAGGATGTTTGGCAAGGCACCCAGCTTCTAGCCATTGACACTGGTGCTGCTATGGGACTGCTCAGGAGGGTTCTAATAGGGGATGAATTAACAGAGAAAGAAAAGCAATCTCTCCAAAGAACATTAACTGACTTGGCCTCAGTAGTTCCAATTGGCTTTCTCATGCTCCTTCCAGTAAGCCCTAACATTCTTATCTTGAATTGTACGTGTGTTGGTGACACAGCTTGCCTCTAGGGGAGATTCTTGTAGAATTTGAGTCAATTATATGAGTATGAAATAATCAGGAACCAGAGGTGCCTAGTAGAAATACTTGCTCTATCTATAGGGGGAAATTCCTATGCAAGTAGTTATTGTAATCAAACTCTTCTCCCATATTTGGTTACCGCTTTCTGTGCTAAAAATATATCACCTGTTCATCATCTTCTTTTTTCTTGTAACTATGTGCTAATTCACTGCTTTGCTTTGCACACAAACATTGACACGAAATTCACATTCTCAAGGAATGTTCCCTTTGGATGAACAGGAAAGGAAAACGAAAAGATAAACATTGACAACTTTATGACCTAATATGATGTCCTCTGACCTGCTATGTCAATCAAAACTTAATTACCTTAACCCCAGGACTTCGTCTTTTCCTGGCTGTAGTGAACGGTATTTGCTATAACTAAACAGTGATGCAGTATGTTAGTCCTCACCTAATTAAATTGGTATTAAGCAGGCTTCTTGTCATATGAGAAAAATGGTTTGCTCACACTTCAAGCAAAACGGGGATTTACACGACCATAGACAAAGCCAGTCTTTGTTTCTACTAGAACTTGATATGTGCATATACTGACATTGCTGCATTATATACATCTTGCAGGTTACTGCAGTAGGGCATGCTGCTATATTGGCGGCAATTCAACGATATGTACCATCACTGGTGTGTACAAATTGATCCCTGAGCTAATTGTTTAATTTCCTGCATGAAGCCCCACCTGAGACCATACTTGATTTGTTCTCTGGCAGATACCTTCCACTTACGGACCTGAAAGGTTAGATCTCTTGAGGCAGCTTGAGAAAGTAAAGGAAATGGAAGACGAGGTGAATCCCAATGAAAGTCCAGAGGAATAACCACATTTACACGCCAGTTTCGTTCTGAATCCAGTTTCACAGCTTGTCTTATGGAAGTTCATTCCAAGTGTCTTGCACTCCAGGTATGTATGCGTCTTTCATAAATTATTTTAAATATATGGTGTTTACAAAGTGAACAGTTTCCGTTCCGCTTTCCATTTGTTTGACTACCTTAGAAATGGACATGTAGTTTAGTCTTTTTTCAAACACGTAAAGGTATTCAAGATTTGATCAGCTTGGTTTACTTATTTTAAAAGTACCGTAAGTATTTAAAATATTGTTTTTTTTATATTTGTACATAATAGTATTTAAACGTTTCATGTAATGGTCCAATGACCTATTTGTTATGTGAGTGCTTTATGCTAAATCTGATAAATTAGTGGTCATTCAGTTATAATGACAAGTTTGTAGAGAAAAATGATCCAAGTTTTTGGAAAATCCAAGATCAATTCTTTTAGGTACAATTGATTTTGCTTGCTTTATCTACAACCTAAATTGGTAAATTCATAAACAACAATGGTAATGAGGAGCATGATTTTTACTTGTATGAATTTTAGGCTAATTACTTAACAATAATCCCTACTTAGTGATTCGTACTCCTTTTAAGATAAAGTCTGGTCCTTTTAATGCTTAAGGTCTTTTGCAATTGTTGATAGGATAAAACGAATTTTTGCTACAAGTTTGGTGAGTCTTTAGTCATCATTTATGTTAGGTTTATTCTGCAAATTAAGATATGAAAACAATATATTAATGGGCCCATCTAATTTTGTTCTTATCGTCAAGATTGAAGGCGCAATGTTCAAAGTAAAATATTCGTGTCTCAATGCTTGTGGGTTTTTTTTTTTCTCAGGTATTTTACCAAATCTCAAAGTCCGGCTCCTGCATTTGGAAATATTTTAATTACGTTACACATTCAAAATTACTACTTATTATTATTTATACATTTCGTGATCCAACCACTGTTCATTCTAAAAAGTTACAAAAAAACCTTTTTCGAGCAGAGGTTACTCATATTTGCCTAAACATTATTTATGAGTAAATGTCTGTATCTTTTGTCATCATTGCGATTATTGTTCATATCATTTTAATTTTGGCATTTGCTCCCTCGTATCAATTATTTCATTCTAAAAATGGTACGTTTCTTCTAATTACTTTCGTTTCTTCTGTTAAATAGGTGTGTACTTTGCACATGATATAATTTGAAAGGATAGAAATGTTTATCTTACACCGGAAAGCCTCGTTATGGAGAATTAAGTGGATTGATGTTTTTACCCTTCTAAATTATGTCATGTACAAAGCACGTGTCTATTTAACAGAAGAAATGAATGGAATCCGACGTAAATGATAATTTTCGCAATGGTAAAATTATCAAAATTGAAACAATAGGAGTGATTATCGTAAGGATGACGGACGATAGGAACGTTTGTCAATTACCCTTTTTTTATTGATATATTATTGAGTGGATTGAGTTGACGTTATGGTCAATAACAACGTTTTCCAACTGTACAAGTCAAAGTGATTAAAGTCCTAAACTATACAGAAGTTGCGGTGCAAGTTACTTTGATACTATCCTCAGATATTGATATCCTCAGTAGTAATTAGTAAAATTATTAGTGTATCAAGGTTCAGTTTTGAAACTCAACAAATGTAAAATATAAATAAATAAACCCTTTCACTTTATAATAATTTTAAGTCTCGTCTTTTGATATTGTAGTTGAATATAACTTTTTTAAGTGAAAAATTTCTTGAACAGTCTGACTTATTTTTAACTTTTAACTGACAAAATGTTTATTATTTACTTATAAGCAAATTTTTTTAAGCATGGACAAACTTAGGGAGTTCTTGTTTGGTTCTAAACTGTTATGGTAGCTAGCAAAACTTTGCGCTATTTAAATTAATAGAATTGATCTATTACTCACGATGGATAGGATGAAATATGCCCACTTGTGACGTCAGCAGTCAAACTTACAATTCTTGACAATTCAACGTTGAATTGTCAAAAATTGTAGGCCCACGTTAGCAGTGGGTCAGATAATTTTATGTTCACGGTGGGCAGGAGATCATTTCTTTTTAAGCTAAATACGTGATTATTTGGCAAATTATTCGAAACTATACTCTTTAACAATTTTGGCAATTGTTTTATCCTTTTTAAGTTAAATAAGTGATTATTCTCATTGTTGAATTAAAATTTTAGTATCCGTACAGTGGATTGGACCACAAGCCAAACTCGTATGACACATTTCTAAAGGAATGATAGATAATATGCGTATATTTCTTAGAAAAAACATGCCGCAATTAGCAACCACACAAAAATGCATGCCAAACAACTTTCCTAGTTTCTCACGACTCCTCGCAGTTTAAGATTTTTCTGAGGGGACCCCCTGTCTGTAACGTGTTTTTTTCGATCATGTCAGATGCACCTGAAATATTTTTTTTCCAAGCTATTTTAATTGAATTGCTCAACTTTTAAAAAGAGCAAATGAATTATCAATATTTTATTATAATTGCACAACAGTCTTCCAATCAAACTTAGCCAATGTTTGAGTCACATTAAAATTTTCATTCTCGTTCTTCTACTCATTTTCAACCACACATTCTTCAATAAAATAATATTTTTCATCACATCAATAAATTTTCCTTCTTTTTCAACCTCACATTCTCCGTCAATTTATTATTCCAAAATACATTCTTCCAAAATAATGTGGCT
This sequence comes from Fraxinus platypoda, assembly GCA_903798405.1. Taxonomy (NCBI): domain Eukaryota; kingdom Viridiplantae; phylum Streptophyta; class Magnoliopsida; order Lamiales; family Oleaceae; genus Fraxinus; species Fraxinus platypoda. The sequence continues at coordinate 13,225 of CAIGRT010200936.1, read as the reverse complement.
CAAACACACGAGTTTGATGTTTTTGTGAAGTCTACGACAATTTAACAGATACTTGCACGGTTTCTCATGTTGTTAAGGATTAAAGCTAATAAAATGTTTGACGTGCTATGTTGTTAGTGTGATTAATTGGAGTAATATTGACGATGTTAGATACATATAAAATATAATATTTGAAAAAAAAAATAATTAAATTGAAGCAATATTGAGAGTTAACCTCACATTCTCCATCAATTTATTATTCCAAAATACATTCTTCCAAAATAATGTGGCTCAAACACACGAGTTTGATGTTTTTGTGAAGTCTACGACAATTTAACATATACTTGCACGGTTTCTCATGTTGTTAAGGATTAAAGCTAATAAAATGTTTGACGTGCTATGTTGTTAGTGTGATTAATTGGAGTAATATTGACAATGTTAGATACATATAAAATATAATATTCGAAAAAAAAAATATTAAATTGAAGCAATATTGAGAGTTCTGAAAATTTCTTGTGATTTCTGCATAACTGATTTCAATTATTGTACGCTGAGAGTGATTGTCAAAAGACGTAATAATTAACGACGAACAATATTGCTATAGGACATCATGTTGTCACGAGTCTCAATCAATAAGTTTTCTTTTTCACATTTTATTATTCTACAATAATTCCTGCAACTAATTTTCATCCTAAAAATAATGTATGTAGGCTTGACACTCGCTCGACATGGGCAAATCATCAGGCGTGGGCGGCTGGCTGGACTCATCTGCATGGCACTCCACATTCACCCCAAACAATCTCAGCCTCTTGGAGTTCCTATGTGGTGTACTTTGGCTCTGTAAAACTGATCCTGCAAGAAAATCACATTAGCAATGCATGCTATTCTACGCGCTACAATAAATTTAAAGTTCATCTTTGATTCCTATTTTCTAAAACTCAATTTCTTTCAACACTTTTTCAATCATACATTTCGTGGGACACACAATTTTATTAACTTTTAAACTACCGACTATTATCAGAATCAACTAACAATCTAATTTATAGCTAAACCAAACATCGGCTAAATCTATGCCTAAGAATTTTGGCTTTCAGGCAAAGCAATTGCTACCATCGTCCATCTACTAGTAAAAATTGTTATATATAATGATTTTCATGAAAAAATGAATATGATGGTATTGAAGACTACATCTAATAAATAATTACGAATGCTTAACTAACAGTTTGATGTTTTAAATAGAGTGGTTCATTATTAGTACACGAAGGACAATGGATGGCAGTGGAAAAAAATCGATCAAACAATTAGTAGAAAATTATTAAACAATATGGGTTAGGATATGAAAAGATGTGGTACCAATATCATAGCACAAGAACCGCCTTTCTACCCAATGACTAAGTAAATATGCTGGTGATGCTTTGGTTATGTTCATAGAGACGATGATGAAGTTATGGAATATGGGCGATCTCCATCAAGTAGTGAGAAAGAAAAAGACCAAGAGCATGACAGAGACTAAAGTGCTTTTGAATGGTGACAACAAGTATGACCAGTCGGCTTATGCCGTCTAGTTCTTTAGTTTTTCATGGTACTCCTTTGTCTCTGGACAGAGTTCGTTCTATTTTACTTTATGCAGTGTGATAGCGTGTTTTAGTTAGGAGAAAAATGTTACATGTAGATGTGCCTGTGTGGGTGTATTTACGTTGCAAATTACATGTAATTACGTGATATCCTAAGAAGAAATGAAAAGAAGATAGGGTTAAGTGTAATGTAGTGCCCAGAAACCTGCATGAAAACAGTCGGATTGATATGGGAGAGAAGACCCTTGAGAATGCGCTGGATAAGGGCAACCAGAATTCAAAAGTTGTCTCCACTCATCACTGCCACCAGAAGCCACCGCAGCCGGCTGAGCAACATAAGATTCTTGGACCGCGCCACCGCCAATGTTTCTCCGTCTCCACCCAATGAAAAACCGGCCACCTTCCACTTGATGGCGCTCGAAAATAACAATATCTCCTGCATCAAGCCTCTTTTCCTTAACGAAATGGCTCCAACCTTTTGTCAAGACATAGCTTTGGCTACTGTTCCAATAAGAATATCGAAACGTCCAATATTTTCCTAACTCATCTTCGAAGCTTAGGAGCAGCCCTTTTTCTCTGTAGCCGTTTAGGGAAAAGTACTTTTCGGCATGTTGTTTTGGTATAACAAGACGGTTGAGCTTGCCCACATCACTTGGACTCAATGGTTTCTCAAATAATGTCTGTTTAGGAATTTCTTGATGATTGTATTGCTGGTCCAGTGTGCTTTTGCTGCAGGTGGGCTGAGAAATGAAGTTTTTGTGGTTTGAAGATGAGCTATTTCCAGAGGATTCCATCATGTACATATTATACGTGTTTGGTACACCAGTGAGATTCTGAAAGTTCTGAAGAGAGAGAGAGAGAGTTGCGATGTTGTACGTATTCATGTAAAACAGTAGGAAAAGGAAGGGAGAGGCCTGATATGAAAATTGTATGTGTTTTTTATGTCGAAAAGTATGGGCGCTGAGCAGTGATGCCAACTAGGAAAAATACACAACTCCTATACATAAGAATCACAATTCAAAATTAACTTGTCAAATTATTTCAAAAAATCATGTATTAATTCCATATTATAATATATAAAATATATAATTAATTGGAATTAATTATCCACACCCAATTAATAGTATCCCCACCCCCACTCCCACCTAATTAATAATATATTAATTAATAGTGTCCCCGGACCCCACCTCACTCCACCCCACTCCATTCCTAAAAAAATTTCAAAAATTTAAAACATTTCCAGAAGATTACACTTCACCCTCGGAACCACTCTCACCCACACCTTACCCCACCCCCACCACACCGCATCCAATCCCCAGAAAATTTCCAAGTCATCGACATGTGCTATTTGTGATTAATTGTAATCAAATATCGTGTTGGTGTGTGACCAAGTCACAATCGGTCACAATTAACACATAATTGATCATAACCAATCACATTAAACACATACTTGGTCACATAAAAAAACCTGTACACGCCGTAGACCAACACCACAATCCACCACTAGTCACCACCACCTCCAATATAGCACCACTACCACCTTCAACTCAAGTTCAAGACCATAATACTATTTTCACCTAACTGTGTTATCTATGACTATTTGTGACCAAATTTGTCTTCAGTGTGACCGTCTATGGTCAGGTCAGTTTAATTTGTGACTGTGCATAACCAAGTCACATACAGTCACAGTCAACATAGATCTGGTCACAGATAGTAGCAATGAAGATAGACTTGGTCACACCCGATTTTCGCTGCCGCCACCATTCCCAACGACGTCAAGAACCAAACGCATACAACTTCACCACGACCATATGAACTCCCGCAACAGAACCATCATCGCATGTACCCTTAAACCACCAATAAACCATAGATCAGAAAACCACTTACGGATCAGAAAATTATTGCCACCAACATAATTGTAGAAAAGTTTGTTTCCAGCCTTAATGTTAGAACTGTGTGGTTTCGTTAGATCAAATGTTCAAAATTAAGTTTGAATAAGAAGATTTTGTGGAATTATGAGCTTTTGGTGTTAACATGGTGAATTTAGATAGAAAGGAATGCCAGAAATCTCGATGAGACAATGACCACCAACACTCTTATCACAATAATCTAACCACGGCCATCAACACCACCACTACTTGCATTGCTGCCTGCACTACAATTTGCAAAACCACCCCCAAAAATTTATAGATCGGAAATGAAACATCACACCCAAAAATCAAGAGCGACTATGCTGCTGCAGCAAAACCCGCACGTAGCCGCACCACTACCATGGACTTATCGCTGTTGCAAGCACCAACGCCTGGTTCGCCTGGATTTTTGCAAGCACCGCCATAGTAGCGACGGTGGTGAAGCCAGGTGCCACTGTTCACAGCAGTAGCAGCGCTTTGCTATGCTGCTGCGTGTGGCAGAGCAGAACCACCGTATATAGCGACGTCAGAAGAGATGGTATAGAGTGAGGGTGGGTGGTAGAGAGAGAGAGAGAGAGAGAAGGAAGAGGTTGAGAAATTTTGGGGTTTGAAAATGAATTGGGTTTGGGATGATCAGGGTAGGGTAGGGTGGGGTGGGGGATGAATATGTAGATTAAGTTTAATTATTTTTTTATTAATTACAATTAATAATCCTATTTACCAACTGAAATCTGAATTTTAAATTTAACCTCCTTATTTATGAAAACTAATCTTTAATTGTAGGGTTACAGGTAATTTTCCCTTACAATTGCCAGATAAATTGACTGATCCAAAACTCAAACCCATTTTGAGATGTACTGGACCATTGGATCTTATTCGGATGAAAAATAAGATCAATGGCCGGCAATAAAGGTAAATTTAGGTCATATCTATGACGGTTGCTTCTTGCTTTGTGCTTCCAAAAATTCTCATTGTTCGTCTTCTTTCAAGCCTCGGGTTGGAAGTTGTTCTCTCTAATTTTCTTTTTGTGAGATTAAATACTTTGTGTAAGTGATAGAGAGAGATGGTGATCGAATCTCAATTGCATCCTTTAATTTGATATGGATTTTACGCTAATTTTTCATGGTTAGGATTTAATAGCTAAACGAAGGGTACAATTTTGCGTCGCGCCCTTCGATCTGTAAACTCCATTGGTGCTATTGGGTTTTGTTTCACGGATTACGAGGGTGTTTGGTGGAGATTGAGATTAGAGTTTTAGTAGATTGTGATAGAAGTTTTTGAAATGTGTGGTTGAAAAGTTGTGGGGCTCATGAAAGATGTGGTTAAAATTAATTGATTGACTTTGACTTGGATTAAAATCATATTTTAATCCTGACCAAACAAGCTTTATGTATCGGAAGCTTCATTTGTGGAGGTGACTTGTCATTTTATTTTATTTAATAGTAGAGAGAATTGAAAAAACAATTATTATACGTGAGCATTTGGAAGTCCAAGGCCAAGGGTACTTTCAGCTTTTGCAACATAAGAAAAATCAATCAAATTTTCAGTGGAAATTAATTAGGTTTAAGGAACTGCACAAGAATTGAAAAATATTAAATTGAGAAAAATAGAGATGGGGGCAGATCCTTATTGTGATAATGATATTATGATAAGTAATAAAGTGAGTATGAGTTGATAATGTTTCTACGAGAACTCCAACGTGATCTTCTTCTCTTCTTGTTCCCAAATCATGTCAAGTTGATCTTGTGTTTTGTTCCTAAGGGCCCGTTTAATTCTCATTATTGTAGAATGAGAATGAAAAATATAGTCGTTATTGGGTCCCACACAAGAGATAGAAATTCAAAATTGATGGCTTGATGTGATGGATAACGGTCATATTTTTCATTTTTATGGATGAAAAATGAGAAACAAACGGGGGCTCAAAATGTCAAAGATTGAGCGTCAAATAGATTCACATAAAAATTGCCCTTAAAAAATCTGTCAGTCTTAAACTAACAGAAAAAGCTGTGGAATTTGAATTTATTATATAGATAATAGTTATGAATTTATCCAATTATGAAAGTATATCGTGTTTATGTTACCAAAAGCCTTTTAATTTGATTCTCCAGTTTAGCATCCTTGTTTGAATTGTATCATTCAATTTGAAAACATTTCAAAAATTTAGTGGACGACACGACGTCGTTGTCTCCCTGTCTATCTCTTCCTATGTTCTGATCTTATCTTTTGCATGGTTGTTACATTGTGGTATAATAAGTACTTTCAGACAAATTCCAGTTATATTCACACACTTCTGACACAAAACTTTGGACTTGTGCATTATTGGTATAGATTAAAATCAGATTTTTAGTAAATTTTGATAAAAAAATTGATAAAATATGTAGTTGAAAAGTTGTGGACCCCATGAAATGTGTGGTTAAAGTTATTGGCTGACTTCGACTTGAGATTAAAATCAGATTTTAATTCGAACCAAACATGGGCTAAGTATAGAGACAAAAATCAGATTTTGATAAATGTTAATGAAATGTAGAGTTGAAAAGTTGTCAAATCCATGAATTGTGTTTTAACTTAATTTCGATAAAAATCTAGATTATCGTTTTTATCGGAAGGGGGCTAACCGGCTAAGTATAGTGGTAAGTGGGTCCCTTCTTTTCCTGCCCTCAAGCTTGACTATAGTGGTCCTTAGAGTTGAAATAATTACTCAGTACTCGTCAGAAGCGTGCATTGACTCTCCTCTAGTAGGGTGGGTCCACCGCACCGATCAATTATAAGTTTAAAAACTATTTAAATTTTAAATTAAATATTTTTGCTGGTACTAACTAAAATACACAATAAATTAATAATCTCGATTGAGTAATATTTTTTATTGGTCCCGGTTTGGAATAAGTTAATTTTTTAATAAAAAAACACGTTATAAAACATTTATTTAGATCCCACAAAATACATAAATTAATAATTTTTTGATACATAGTGCGTATGATTCAAATGTGAAATCTTGATATGATGTGCTCGAGTTAACTTCCAAGAGAAATGATTTCTCGAGTATCTTGATGGTACATAGTTGTCCACCACCACCCCCCCCCCCCCACCCTCCTTCATTTTTCATTATTGGGTGGTTAAACATGTTAGATAAATACTTTTCTGTTTTCTTCTTAGAAATTTTTTTGATACGGTGGTGTAAATCTTCTAGCTTATTAAAAATAAAATTACAATATAATCCGCATAGGAGGAACCAAATGTTTAATTTTTGAGTATTGAGAATTAGAAACCCTAATTTATATCACGAAAAGCAATAAATCATGATAAAGAAATTAAAACACAAAAGAGTATACATGATTTACAAAAATTCGCCTCAATATAAAACTATGTCATCATCCGTACTGCAATAATTCACTATGATAAAAAGTTCACGAGAAAATCCACGACAATAATTATACTCAACAATTTAAGACCAAGAAGGATACTCCACCATGCATAGTAAAACTACTCATATTGAGAAGGTCATTTTGATGATATCAACTTCTCTTTTGTCTTCACAAATTTATGCTACGTTGGATTATTTGATGAGAATCTAAGGTCTAAGTTATGTGCACCTGTCATACAATATCAACTTGCATGTGCTAGAATAATGAATTGGTCAATAAAAGACAAAAATAATGAATAAAAGAAGATAATTTTTTTTCCTTTTTATCCTAAGTAGTATTATTCAATTTGAGTATCAAAAAAAACCTAAATTTTGAATTTCTTGATGCTCAATATTTGGGGGAAGAAAAAATTTCATTGCCCAAACTCTAGGTTCATTACGAGATATATATATATACACACACACACATACATGTTTAATGAGCAAACGTTGCTTCTGTTGTGAGCCATAATATAGGCTATGTTGAAAAATATAGATCGTGAATCGCTCATTTGGGGTGATCTAATCCATAAGATATCATAAGGATTGAAAGGGATGGTTTGAATTTAAAATTTAAACCTACCACTCCCCCATAACTCCCATTTTAACCTCCAAAATTTTGGTCTAACATTTGAGAAAAAAAATGATGGCAAGAAGCGTGTGAAATTCTTATGGAAAATCACGCATAAAATGAAAAGCACCTAAAACCTCATTTTTGGCATAGAAACTCACAAAATTAGGCACTTAGGTTGTGGATTATAATCCACTTCCATTGTGATCGGGATTGAAACCATTGGAGTGCTAGAAAATGCAGAATTTGTCTCTGGAAAGCAAGGTGATTCAATTACAGAAAAAGATCTTGAAATTCATTAATTCAAGTAAGCATCTTGATCCAAAATTTCACTTTTATGAATGTTGCAAATTCCTACCGGCCACGATGCCCAATTTGAAGGGAAGATTTCCTACTTAAAAGAAAATTAAAGAAAAAGGAGATTGTTAAGTTTTTCCATACTCAACAGTTGCGACTATACCTTTAGATATATCTTTTAGCACTCTGTCAACGATAAATGATAATAAGTTAAAATTAATGGTGATTTGGTGCACTTGTGCATGTACATGGACGTGCATGTTCGTGTGAGAGATAGAGAGAGTACCCTCCACCACTCCATGGTTCTCTCAACCCATTAAGGAAGGATGATATAGCTCCCAAATCGCTCCAGAGTTGTGTGTACATTGTTATGTACAAGAAAATCATATTTTAAGAGCAATTTATTATCAAATAATTTCAGTTTTCGAGTTGGGCCAAGATTCAGACATGTCCTCCAAATTCAGTAGTAATCCAGTTGGGTCTGGTCGTAGCTCCATTTAGAGGATGGAAGGGAAATACTGTCCTCGAGTCTGTGCAGACCTGAAATAATAGGCGCAATACCAAGAAGAAAGGCTTAGCATGTACTTCTAGTTTGATTTGATTTTGGGCCTGTTATAGACCTCTGCCCCCAATCCAAGGTCAAAGGACGGCCATGATCCATTCTATTGTCCAATAAGGGCTATTACTAGAAATTGTTCACTTCATACTCATAAAATATAGAAATTTATTTTTAGCCCAAAAAGTTATTGAAAACTCCAAATTTCTCCAGAGAATTTCTTTAAACTTCTCAAAAATATTCCAGGATGTTACAGTTAGAATAATAATGCATTTATAACCTTAAAGGAAAGTGCAGTCCGAGCACAAAAATAATGGCCTTTTTTTAAGGATCCGCCCAAATGGATCATTTGTGTCAAGAATGCAAAAGTTTGGACAAAAAACGCAAGATGGGCAAATGTTTGGGGTCTTCGAGGCAATTTTCCAAATATAAGTTTTAGCACGATTGTAGGAATGTTTGTTTCTTATTATATTCCTTTTTTTTTTAATTAATTACACAAAATAACATAAAATTAATTGGATTTTAAGTTTATAAACCTTTCTCAACACGCCTGAAAAATGTGACATCCTATTCCACGCCAAACTCTAATGTAATTACATATTTTCTCTTCAACTTTATTAGACTTTTGTTAAATAAATATAATTAGTCTAAATTTTTTTAAGGCAAATCGAATTCCCTATAATTTAGAAACGATATTGGAGACTTTTTCAATCACCGGAGAAGTCTGATTTGATATTGCAATCGATATTTAAAATATATGATTTTTTATCTTCTCAATCTTTGATCAATCGTATTAATTATGTCTAGTCGAGTACATCAATTCTCCCCCATCAACTTGGTACACTTCCAAATATTTTACAGTGGAAATATAGTATCTCCCCCAGTTTGGTCTTTAATTATTTCAACATATGTACTTGTTTTCTTTCTTATTATTTAAGAAGCTAGAAAATGGTAGTTTTTTGAATTCTACTTTTGGCTTCTTCATTGAAGCTAATTAAATTAATTCATTTTTTACTATGTGGACTTGCTTTTATTTTGTAATTTTATAAATTTTGAGATATAATATATATTTATGTAGTCTTAGAAAAATATTTAATCTACGGAGGAATTGAGGAGAAACTTTTCAATACCAATTTTACCCTTATATATTTAGTTATATGTCAAATATACCCTTATTTAATTTTAATATTTATTTTCTAAGCGGTGCAATTAATGAGAATATGAAGATGAATCAATTCTGTCCTCCATCTTTTTATCTTAGCCCATTTTTATTCACATTCCGTTTATCATTCTTTATTTTTTTTTTTAATAATAATTTATTTGATCTTTTTTCCACGTCCAGTTGATAATGAATTAGATTATAAATATTAATTTGTCTAAAAGATTTTTTCTTAAAATAATTTCTAAAAGAAATCTATCAGCATGTTCCTATATATGATGGGCTATTGCATATTTCAAAATAAATACTACTAACAATTTTAATTTTTCCTTTAACAATATCAATTACCTCAACTACTTTCAAAACAGTATTAGTACTTCAAAAACATTATGCATATCATTCGTCCGGTACATAAAACGTGCAACGCACTTGCTTACTACGGCATTTTAAAAAGGGAAAATAATAATTATTCTCATTCACATTTTTTTACTAGCTTTCAACCCACCCTTGTTCTTTATGTCTCACCAAAAACTATCCCAAATGAATAATTAATCATGATCGAGACCTTTGAACGATTATCATCATTCAAGTATCTTGTAATCTTGCTCTCTTCTAGCGTAGATGTAAATGGAAGGCAAATAACATGACAATTACACAAAACAAGTGCAAGCACAAGAGCGGTACATTACCCCTTTTCTATTACTAATTTGAAGTTTCATGGGATATCAATGTATATATGTATGGAGACTATCGATTAATTTATATAAAGAAAAAATATTAGATTAGCTTTGTGTTGTGTTGTGTTGTAGCTAAGAAAAACGTCTTGCAGCACAGACAAAATGGCAAAACTTGCAATTTGCAAAGGAAGGGATATCATTATAGAAAATATCACTTTTAACAACCATACAAATGGTGGTAGAATACAAACTATTAGTTGTAATCAGTTGGTTGTTCGTTGGTTGACAAAGAGATGTTGGAGAATGAATTCAACAATTAACAATGAGTTCATCGTTAAATATATTATTTTATCAACTAAATTACTGATCGTAAAACTTTTGTGTTGACAATCGATTGTTTTTTCAATAACCACTTGTTTGATTGTTGTAACAACTATTTTATTCGTTAAAATACAATAAAAGAAACCAAATTGTAGTAGTCTTTCATTTCAACAACCAAAAAAAAAAAATAGTCGGTCATAATTAATAGTGACAACCAACACCACAAAAAATGCGGCTTTAGAAACGAAAATTTTCATCGATGATAACTTGAATTCCGTAGGTAATAACTTTTAGTGACAAAATTCCTCTCTGGATAAATCGAATAGTGAAACTCTCATCACTAATTTATCGACAAATTTCTTTGACCGTAGATAAATTAGCAGCAAAAAAATTGTTGGTGTTTACCGACGACTATTTCCGTAACTAATTAACAACAATATTTCCATCGCAAATCACCTTCGAATTAAGTCCACCGAAGATTAGCAACAATATCTTCCTAGTTCTTACAATCGCATCCATTCTATATTCGGATAGAAAACACGTAGTCACCTACAACCATTAGCCCTCTTATGCTCGATCACTAGTAAGTGAAGGGATTATAGGTATTCAAAATTACGTAATGTTTAAGTCAATCATACTGTTGTAACTTGAAGATTGAATTTGATAGGGTTTGTATAGGTTTTCGAAGTTACATGCTTCGCATGAATGTAATAACCTTGTAGTTATCGTGGTTGAAGTCACACATTCTTTTAAAAAAAATCACTTTTCACAAAACCACTTCTCAAAAAATCAGCATCAGATGAGGGAGGGTTAAACGTCTCAACTCGTATGTCCTCATCGGATTAACGTGCATGGACTGCAGTCCACAAATTGAATTTTTGTACCAACTCAGTCTAATAATTCAAAATAGTATGAATGCTACAATTTCTCAGAAATTTCACAGAAAAGGCACCTGTTTTGACGTCCACACAGATCATATTATTGGGAAAATATTCGAAAAATTAATGTTGGCAGTCTCAATCATTTCTATGAAATATAATGCAATGAAATTCAAGGTAGATAGTCCGCACGGAGCATATATATTAAAGGAAAGATATTCGAAAAGAATAAATATTGGCGATCCCAATCATTTCTATAAAATTTGATGCAATGAAATTCAAGGTAGATACGTAGTTCGTATTACTACGCTCATCTTATAATTCCCGAAGACACAATAAGTCAGGCGTTATTCTTTTGCTACATGAACATGTTTGGCTGATTTCAATAATAAGTAAAAATTAGTTTTAATTAAATTTCAATGTCTAGACATATTTGGAGAAGATAGTATTTTTCTTAGTTTTTAAGTGCAAAAAGTTATTTATTTTAACGTAATTCGTACTTGATAACTTGCTATTATCAATTTTAATTGGTAATGAAATTACTTATTTATTTTTAATTATTTTAAATATATACATAAAATTGTGGTGTACGTAAAAATTAAAGAGACGAAAATGTTATATATGTGTACTATAGTCTATATGGGATGATTATTTATGTAATTTTACATATGACCATTTCAATAAGGTTAATTATATACAAAAACACAACTTATATTTGTTACATATTATTTTTAACTGCACTTAAGGTCCTCAAGGTTTGCTCATTGTAGCACTTATATCCTTAACTTTTTCTTCGATTTTTTTGTTTTAACCTTTAATTAATTAACACATTTTAAATGTGTTGAAGATTTCCCAAAAGATTATTCGGATACAAAAGTGCGTCAAAATACTTTTTCTTAATTTAAAGCATGAAATGAAATATTTAAGAGAAACCATCATCAACAATGAGATGCTAATTTATGGAAGTTTGAAAATAAAAATTCAATGAAAAAAATAGGTACGTAAGTGTAACAATAAGTAAAACTTGAAGACCTTGAGCATAATTAAAAATATGGTGCAACAATTAAAAACTATAGCATTAATATAACCACCTCTCAGTAAATAAGAAAATTAATTGGTAGAACAAAAATAAATCTACCATGAATACACTCTATGATACAAGTTTATATTTTTTATATTTTACTTTCAATATTCGAAAAGGAGAATAGCCCGGTGCATGTACACCAGGCTGGTTTTTAAGCTCTATTTTTTTGTTTTAACCTTTAATTAATTAACACATTTTAAATGTGTTGAAGATTTCCCAAAAGATTATTCGGATACAAAAGTGCGTCAAAATACTTTTTCTTAATTTAAAGCATGAAATGAAATATTTAAGAGAACACATCATCAACAATGAGATGCTAATTTATGGAAGTTTGAAAATAAAAATTCGATGAAAAAAATAGGTACGTAAGTGTTAGAATAAGTAAATCTTGAAGACCTTGAGCATAATTAAAATATGGTGCAACAATTAGAAACAATAGTATTAATATAACCACCTCTCAGTAAATAAGAAAATTAATTGGTAGAACAAAAATAAATCATGATGACAATATAACCATTATTTTATTATTCTTATACTCGATATCAAAACAAACCTTAAAACGTTTTCTACCATGAATACACTCTATGATACAAGTTTATATTTTTTATATTTTACTTTCAATATTCGACAAGGAGAATAGCCTGGTGCATGTACACCTGGCTGGTTTTTAAGCTCAGTCTGTTGGAAATAAATAATTATGGGAAAAAAGGTTGGAGAGAAAACACAAGAATTTCTCCAAAAGATTTTTGTATTCTATGGCTTGGCTCCATGAAATGTCTCAAGCACAAAGTCCTTTATAGGTACAAAGGGTTCCCAAAT
>CAIGRT010200917.1:0-11552 GCA_903798405.1 Fraxinus platypoda | reverse complement strand
ATGCTAAATGAAAATAGCATGCCAAGATACTTTTGGGTCGAACCCATCAACACCGTTTGCTATATTGTAAATAGAGTTTTAGTTAATCGAAAGAAAACTAAAACCCCATATGAGCTTTGGAAAAATAGAATTCCGAATGTCGGCTATTTCAAAGTTTTTGGTTGTAAATGCTTTATTTTAGACACAAAAGAAAATTCGATATTGGAATCTTTCTAGGTTACTCATCCACTAGTAAATCATGTAGAGTCTTTAACAAGAGAACTCTAGTCGTTGAAGGATCTATGCATGTTACTTTTCATGAAACTAATCCTCTTGACCGTGAGAAATGTATTGCTAATGATGTAGGTTTGGAAACTCCTTTCTAACAAATGGATATTCAAGACCAAAGCATGGATGATTCAAAAGAAGAACACAAGGAAGAAGTAAACATTCAACAAAGTGAAGTGGAACCTACCAAAGTATTAAATGATCCTACTTTACCAAAAGAATGGTGATTTGTTCCCTCTCACCCAAAAGAACTTATTATTTGTGATCCATCCAAATGTATTACTACTAGAGTTTCTACTAGAAATCACCTAAATAGTTGTGCTTTCATCTCAAAAATTGAACCAAAAAAATTCAAGGAAACCGAGTTTGACGAGTTCTGGATTCTAGTTATGTAAGAAGAACTGAATCAATTTGAAAGAAATCATGTTTAGGATTAGTCGCTTGACCAAATGGTCAAACCGTCATCAGTACAAAATGGTTTTTAGAAACAAACGTGATGAAAATGGAATTATTGTGTGTAACAAGGCTAGATTAGTGGTCTAAGGTTACAATTAAGAAGAACGTATTGATTTTGAGGAAACCTTTGCACCGGTTGCTACTTCTTGCACTTACTTGTTATAAAGGATTTACTCTTTATCAAAGGATGTCAAAAGTGCACAACTAAATGGTTTCATTCAAGAAGTAATTTTTGTCGAGCTACTACCCAGCTTTAAAGTTTACAAGTATTCAGACTATGAGAAAATTTCTATTTTCAAATGGCTTTTTAATAGGAAAAACAGATACTACTCTTTTTGTCAAAACTCAAAAGTGCATTAATAAATGGTTTCATTCAAGAAGAAGTTTTTGTCGAGTAACCACCTAGCTTTAAAGATCACAAGTATTCGAACCATGTTTTCAAACTTAGAAATGTTTTTTATGGTTTAAAACAAGCTCCTAGGGCTTGGTATGAAAAATTGAGCAAATGTTTACTTTCAAATGGCTTTTTAATAGGAAAGCGAATACTACTCTTTTTGTCAAAACTCAAAAGAATGATATGATTTTTGTTCAAATTTTTGTTGATGATATTATATTTGGTGCAACTAATATCCATCTTTGTGAGAATTCTCAAAATGCATGAGTTTGGAATTTGAAATGAGTATGATGGGAGAACTCAAATTCTTCCTTGGTCTCCAAATTAAGCAAACTAGTGATGGTATCATCAATAAAAATAATTATATATTGGATATGCTCAAGAAGTTTGATATGGATGACTTAAAGCCCATGAACACTCCCATGAGTACATCCCCATGAACACTCCCATGAGTACATCCGTAAAATTGGATAAAGATGATCAAGGTACTTCCGTTGATGTCACAAAATATCGAGGTATGATCGGATCCCTACTTTACTTAACTGCAACTAGAACTGATATTATGTTTAGTGTGTTTTTATGTGCTAGATTTCAATCAAATCCTATAGAATCTCACCTTAGTGTCGTAAAATGGATTTTTAGATATCTTAGTGGCACTAGAACCTTATGGCCTTGGTATCCAAAGGGCATTCATATTGATCTTCTTAACTATTCGGATGTCGACTGGTCCGGTAGCACAATAGATCGCAAAAGCACTAGCGGAACTTGTTATTTTCTAGGCTTTGCACTTGTGTCATGGTTTAGTAAGAAACAAAATTCTGTTGCATTATCAACTACTGAAGCAGAATATATCTCGACCGCTAGTTGTTTTGCCCAAGTGTGATGGATGAAGCAAACCCTTAGTGATTATCACTTGTCATTTGATCATATACCTATCATGTGTGATAACATTAGTGCCATAAACTTGTCTAAGAATTCTATCTTGTACTCTTGAATAAAGCATATTGAAATTAGACATCACTTCCTAAGAGAACATGTACAAAAGGGTAATATTGTGTTAGAATTTGTGAACACGGAAAATCAATTGGCCGATATTTTCACTAAACCTCTAGCTCTTGATCGATTCCCACATATTCAAAGAAGTTTAGGCATTATTGATGAATTCAAAGTACATAACTAAGTTGAATTTATACTATGTTCATACATGTTTTATTTGGCATTGCTTATTATATATTTGATTTAGTATGTCATAAAAAAAAGGAACATGACAGGTCAAACGGACTGTCTGGACACCTTGTCCGATTTGAGAGAAAGTTCAAGGTTAATTTAGTTCTGCCAATCCGGACGTCCGGGTCTTGAACTAGACTTCCAGTTCAATGCGATTTCAGATTGTTAAATCGCATGGCTGGCATTTTCTCCTCCAATTTCTTCCATTTCTCTCACTTTTCTCTCCCTGAATCTCATCTACATTCTTCAATCTTTCCAGTTAAATCATCAATTGCCTCACAAAATCAAAAACCCATTACCTGTACACTTCAAATTTCTCAAAAATTCGAAACCCTAGTTCTATTCTTCAATTCTTCCCTACTTCATCAATTCTCTTGCAATATCGAGGTCCAAAAAAGCGGGAAAATGACTTAAAAGCACCGTGAGAAGATATCCACCACCTTCATCCGACAAAGAATTTGACATGGAACCCGATGTACCTACCAACCCTTTTGAAAAATCCCCAATTTTAATAGGTAAAAATATTGATTTTGCTGACTTTACTATTGAAGCACCTGCATTTCATATAGAAGAATATTTTGAAAATATGGGTTGGGTTTCTATAGCTACATTAGAGAAACATGCCTATCCACGTCTTATGAAAGAATTTTATAAAAACATTGTCATTGCTCATCGTTCGGATGAGATTTCTTGTTTACTTAAAAATGTTCGTATCACCATCAACAAAGCTCTCATCCATGATATACTCGAGCTTGAGATGTGTGATATTCAAATTTTTTTCATAAAATTCATCCCACTTTAGAAGAGTATGACCCTACCAAGGCATGTCGTCGGGTCACTAGAAAGAATATTGAAAATATCACAAAACTTAGTGCAAACCAATTAATTCTTCCATGTAAAGTTTTACAAAATATTAGTACACATGTCATTCTTCCTCGAAAGGGTTATCGAGATGAAGTAAACAATTTTGATCTTTTCATTCTCGATTCCTTTCTTGTCGAGCGAAAATTAGATTTTTCGACTATTGCATTAGCTCTCATGAAACTTGTTCATTCCATGCATCATGTTAAAACTTTACTTTACGGAATGCTTCTTACGAAATTTTTTAAACATTTTGATATTTCGCTAAACGATGAGACTTTTGTTAAATTCTACCTACCGACACCATCAAGATAGTCAAAGAACATGGTCAGTGGGTAGCACACACAAAAGGGTTTGACCCCTCCCCGGGTCCATCAACTCCACCATTCGAGGGTGATGAGGATGATGATGCTAATAATGTAATGCAAGTTCTGAACCCCCTCATGATATTCCAACCTCTAGTGTTCCTCATTCTTCGGGCGGAGGCTTCACATTTACCAATGATCATTACAATATTCTAAATGATCGTATTGATTTTCTTACATCATCGGGTTGATGGCCTTGGTGGAATGTTTTAGAAATTGAAAGTTCAGCGGCTGCCATTCAAGCTTAAATCGATGCCATTCAAGTACAACAGACGACAATGCAAGCTCAGCAAAATGCCATCTATACTCACTTCTATGCCCATTTTCCTCCACCGCCTCCTACGGAGCCATGGTCATAGCTTTTGTTGCTACATTCCTATATTTTGGATATTTCTTTATGTTTTTATGTCTTTAATACACTCTTGCTTCGTCTAGCTTATTTTTCTTATGACCTTTGGTTTTATATTTTCGATATCATTGTTTTTCAATGCTATTTCCTGGCCATCACTTGTGCCTATGGTTATTTTTTTAATCTATGTTTTATCTTGTGTACTTGGATCCCCACTTTCATATTTTTGGCTTATGTCAAAAGGGGAAAATGAAGTGAGATGATTATGCATGCTTTGATTTGAAAATATAATATGATTAGAGTAAATGAACAAGGGGGAAAGAGGGAAAATCATTTATATGCTTTGAATGTATGATTATTGATTTGTAAAATATAGGGGGAATATAAATTACATGATAATGTATATTCCTTTATTAATATGATATCCATTGTTCAATCTTACCCTACAAATCGTCTTGTTTATCATAATCAAAAATGGAAAAATTGTAAACCTATGTTTGATCTCATGTTTTGATTATAAGAAACAAATTGTTTTATCTCTAACAATTGAATTCAAATCTTCGTAGCTATTGTCGTCAAGTTGATCAATTGGAGACAAAATGATCGCTACCAAAAATTTCACAACTTACGATAAAAGAAAATCGAGATGGAAGCCGATCATTCGCGTCAAATCAATCAAAGACAAGAACAAATCAAGCACTATCGTCAAATTTAGGAAACAATTGTCCAAGTGGATGTCCGGTTCTGCTAGCAGACGTCTGATTCGTCTAATGGTCAAAATTTTAACTGTTCTTAATTCTGACGCACAACGGCTAGTTTGATTGTCCGGTTCAATATGCGGATGTTCGGATGGGTCATCCGGTTGGTAAGAAATTTTGGCATTTTGACTTCTATAAATACCTCTTCACTCTACATTCATTACAACACTTTGAAGAGCTTTTACATAGAATATTCTTGAGCGAAGCTGTATTGATTTATCTTTATCAAATCATTTACTTTGAAAAACTTTTGATTGAATTAACTTCTAAAAATCATTCTACTCATAAAAGTTTTTCTCGCCCACTTGAGCTTCATTAATTGCTATTTATTAAAGTGTTAGCATATTTGTCTCTTGGTACTTAATTTGATCATATCATTTATTAAGAGAGAAGTTTCAAATTGTAAAATCAACCTCCTTATTTGAGATCATGTAAAGCTAACATTGTATAATGATCGATGTTCCTTATTTGTAAGTCACCAGAAGCGTTGTAAAGGGTTGGATTGCACCACAAGTCAATCAACATTGTGAAAAGGCCTTGCTCGTGCTAGAGAGCTTGGTAACGGAGGACGTAGATCATTGCTTTGGATTGAACCTCCACAATTAAATCGTTTGAATTTAAATTAATTCATTGAAAAAGTTTTAATAACCAATTCACCCCCTCTTGGTTAACCATTCTTGGGCTATCATTGTTCTGAAGCTCGTGGGTTAGCTTTTTTCAAGCAATAATTGTTTTACTGTAGTGACTGTAACTGAAGCTATTTCCTTTGCAGTTTCAGGACACTACTTCGAACTGTCCCAAGCTGAGTGGGATGTTATCGAGGACATATACCAATGTCCCCAGAGATCATGCCACTTCAACCGCCTCATCAACCGTAACAAATTTTTCTTGGACTTCAGACTGAGGCTTCCAAAGGTAAATATCAAAGTTCTTAACTTCTGTCATCTTTTGTTAATTCAACTAAAGTGGTTTTATTGTCATTTGAGGAAAATTTGGATAACAAGATGTACCCCACCCACAACATGGCTTCCATTTTGAGAGCCACCTTCACCATCAATTCTAGCGCTCTAAAGCCCTCATCCAGTGTTGCCAGCATGTTAGGGGGAAGTTGGAATGCCTCAATAAGGAACATGCTGAGAGAAGTGTCACGCGTTTTCTATATCGTGATTTATGCCGCAAGTGAACGATGTCAAGTTTTGTAATATAGTGATGAAATGGAAAATGTCGAACACACATGGATTGATACTTGATTTCTACCAAGTACTATAATTGTTTAGTTTTCACTTTATTTAGACAATCAAAGTTGAATCAATATTGTGATTTTAATCTAACGTAGATAGAATAAAAATGGCTAGTAAACGGAAGCAAATTATCAAGAAGTTATCAAATTATGAAAGCCTAGAGAATGATTTCATCGCACTATCGACAATTTTTTCAACCTATAATGTTAATTCAATCAAAATTTTCTCAATTTATAGGCAAGAACCTTAAATTAATTCTATTCTCTCTCTCGAGTGCCGAATAGAACCTATCTCTATAGTTTAATTTCAATATCTCTATTCCGAATTAAATGTATAGAAATTATCGATGTACGTGGTTCTTAATTCAAATAAGCCTCAAAGATTCGTACTTTCTCTCGAAATCTACGAAACCTAGGTTATGTTGTTCTTAGATCGCACCTAAATTTCCCTCTCTCGAGTGTCGAAATTTACGCATCAATTAATTCAACCGACTAATGTTCCCAATTAATTGAAAGCATTACACACAAACAACACAAATAAATTAACGAAAAATCCAAAAGAACTAAATATACAGGAATCAAAACACGTCTCAAGTCGATTACATCAAACCTTAGATCTAAAGATTTAGTTCATAATTGACATAATTGACATAATCAAATTAAACATAAATAACATAGATGAGAAGAAAGGATTTAGAAAAACTAGTTTTGCCGCTTGATTTCTTCTCCCAATTGTGTCAAACGTCCCTTCCTCAATTAATTTCTTCAATATTCATCTTCAGCCCTTGCTTCCTTCCAGCCGTCCAAAAAAAGTCTTTTTTCTTTCCCCATTTTTAAGTCTTCAAATGTGCATTTTTAGTTCCCCAAAGTTGCAAGTCGAATTGGAGGTGGACCGGGCCAAAAATCTTTTGAAATTTCCTTTTTTCTTCTTATCCGGGAAGCGGCACCGTGATTTTTTTCTTCTGCTGGCACATCGCGGCGCCATCAGTTCTGCTTCCTCTTCACATTTGGGCACCTGGCGCCTAGGTGCCCCCACTTCTTCACTTAGTTTGCTTATCTTTTGGCCTCCTATCCACTTCATTCTTCTCTTTCCTCATCTCCAATCTATGCCTCGTTCCATGATCATCATCTTAGCTCTATTCCAAGCTCCAAACCACTCCATTTTCATCCAAGTTGTCTAACTACAAAACACCACGAACACACACATCAAAACGTTCAAAAGTGTTCAAGAACGAACCAAAAACTACGATTTAAAGGTACTTTACTATGGGATGCNAGCTCTATTCCAAGCTCCAAACCACTCCATTTTCATCCAAGTTGTCTAACTACAAAACAACACGAACACACACATCAAAACGCTCAAAAGTGCTCAAGAACAAACCAAAAACTACGATTTAAAGGTACTTGTTTAATGAGTTAATTTCACTCATCAAACATCCCCGAACTTAGTTCTTTGCTTGTCCTTGAGCAAACACAAAACAACACAAAAATAGTTAACTAAAGTACAACTAAAACATACCAACACAAGACTCAAATTAACTATTTCGCTGGATAGATTGTTTTGATGGCTCGGCGTTGAGAATATGATGTCGAATTCATGAACGATTTCAAAGTCATAGTACCAAAGTCAAATTTTACCTTTCCAATGTAAAACATGTGCTTGTAGGGAACCAAATACAACGTTGTACATTCATAAGTTTATTCAATTCTCGACCTTAAAAGTCACTTATCTCATTTCTCCGCTCGTGGAAATCGCACACCCCCAAACTTATTTTCTTTTCACTCCCATTGTTTTTTGAGGTATAATCTATGGGTTGCTAACAACATTCCTTACTCTCTCTAGTTCGGGTAGTTGTCACTAATTGCAGTTTAATCTATCAATAAATGAGGATTCTCCTATTTTCGACTGCTTCAACCTCCAAGAATCAACTAAGTTACTAACCTCTTGTCAAAGGCTTAATCCTCTAAAATGAGTGTTTGGGGCTAATCAAGGTATATGGTGCGTCTGCTGTTTTATGCACCTGCTTTTTCAGCTATAAGTATTTTTTATTCACCCTTTGTGCGAACATCTATCCATTAAGCTTTCTAAATGACCCCTGTAGCGAGCTTTAGGTCGATGACTCCCAAGTCAGATGACTTTAGGGCATCAGGTTTTAAACCTTTGCAGGCTTATTCACTCGAGTCATAAATGCTACGAATAGATGTTTCACTATGAGATTATTATAGTCATCCAAAATATTTTTTTAAAACCATGATAGTGCAATGCCCCTTATTAAACACTCATTCTCGAAAATTTGACCCCTGACTTAAGGTTTTCACCCAATTTTCATCATATTGATCTCAACAGTCCACACAAATTTTAGCGCACATAGAATCCAAATCTATATCCATGTTTTCCTACAATAGTTCCACTATCCAAATTATCCTAAAATTATCCTACAAGGATAAGTAAGACTTTAACTCAATCACATAACTTATTCATAATTTACAACCGACTAATGTTCCCAAATATATGCATCATTGCTAATAATGTTATCCAACCCACACAAGCATGCGAAAATGATTTTTTTTAAGAAACACATGAATCACACAAAAAGAAAAGAAATAATAAAAAAAATCAACTTCGCAGCACACAAAAGCAGTATACCCCCCAAACTTTAATAACACAGTGTCCTCAATGTGCAAATGAAAGAAAAGAGGGGAAAATACCTTAGTGAGGACATTAGATGCCCTTATCATCGGCCGATGGAGCTGGAGGGTGGGAGCGAGATGGGAACAGCGGTGGTAGAGGGAATGCAAGCTCGGTATGTGCAGAGGCTATGGCTGCAAGGCAATCATTCTGATATTGAAATTGGTTATACATGGAACTTTGTAGTTGGTCTATTCGTTCTTGTATGCCATCCTGCCAACGGGTCATACGTAAGTCCATTGCCTCAAGCCTTCTAAGTATATCCCCTGTAGGGTCACCAGTCTGTAAAGGTGGAGGAGTAGGTGTAGCTGGTTACGATGGTTGAGATGAACTGGCCATGTGTCGATGCACCACTAGCTTATCCCGAAGATCCCGCATGAGTGGTGGCTTAGGGTGTAAGACTTCATCAGATTCCCACGTGGCGATACCCGCTTATACACATAGATCATGTATCAGTGATGGATATCCCAAATTACCGATGGCAGGCCATGCTAAGATGCGTAGGGTGCTGTTTTGGATGACCTTGCCCACATCAATAGAGTGTCCCATCTGGATGGCATAATTCAATATAGTCCGTTTTCTTGTCACCTTACTGATGTTGCTACTGGGAATTAGTTTGGAAGATTAAAGTGATGCCAAAATTTACAATTGACTTGCAAACCGGCTGCGGGAAAGTTAGTCACAGCACTTGCATTACATTTCCATTCAATGCCTTCGTGAGCTAGTGTGTGAATCAAGCTATTGGGGTCAACTCCCTCATCCCGTAATCTGGAATAGTCATCATTGGGTATATCCTGCATGTGGTAGAATCTGTTGATAGAGACACTGTCAAATTTAACCCAATGACCTCGCACAAAAACCTTGAAGTCTTCGTGTTCTTTGGCATTAGCATAGAATTCCTTTACTAGAGGGATGAAGCAAGCCCCAGGTTGCAAAGCAAATATTCTCCATCTTAAATTTTGAATTTGTTTCGTTAATAGTTTTTCAAAACCTCTCTCCAAAATGCAATTTCGGTATACCACTGAATGTCGATATCTCTCTTCCGCCACGGCGCTTACAAAACGCCTTCGATCATAAGTAACAGTAGAAGAAGATGATTCTGTGAGCTTAGACTTCTTTTTTGGTGGCATGGTGACTTAGCTCACTGCGAGGTCACAAGTATAATAGAAGTACACCAAATTCAACCAACAATTCAAGCCTAAATATCAACCTCAAAATCACAATGGCAAGATTCTTCCAATAATTCACTTAGGCAATTCCTCAAACACCTTGGATGCATTAACCTCAATCAAACCTTTAGCAAATATTTATATCTTCCATACATACTTAGGCAATTCCTCAAACACCTTGGATGCATTAACCTCAATCAAACCTTTAGCAAATATTTATATCCTCCACATACACCCAATCATTCAAAATTCTCCAATTCAAGCACCGTCCCAATAACAAGCCAGAAATCTCTACCAAAAGTTAAGAAATTCTATGGAAAAGATGTACAAACCATGAGTAAAGCTCTTACCTTGTGTTGTAGGAATCTCCACATTCATTTAGCCTAGTCAAGAGGGTGAGATATAATGGAATAATCAAGGTGTAGAAGATTGTGGAGGAAGAGACTAGATTTGTATTGGAAGAGAGGTGAAAATTTTGTTTTTGTTTTGAAACTAGGGTTAAGGGGAATGGGTGAGAGGAGCGGCTTTTTTTTTTTTGAAATTTTTTTTTGTTTTTTTTCCTAAAAAATATTCGGCGCAGTAGCTCCCAATATGGGCTTCGCGACGCCGACAGTTATGCTAAGAATGGGCGTACCATTAAAATTTTTTAAAAAAAAAATATCCGGCGCTGCAGCGCCTAACATGGCTAATTTTTTTTTACCTCTGACGTAGCCCTTCCCCATTTCCACTCTTGGATCGCTGTGTTCATTCTTGAGAGTGTACCTATAAACGCAAAAATAAAACAACATTACTAAAGTCGCTAACATTAAAAAAAAATTATCTAATGAATAAAAATATAAGGAGTAGAACTTGGGTTGCCTCCCAAGAAGCGCTTCTTTAACGTCATTAGCTAGATGTAGATGTAGATTTAGGTTGATTCTTTGAGGGCAATTTCTTCTACATCTTGATCTTCCACTTTGTAATAATGTTTGAGGCGTTGTCCATTTGCTTGGAAGGTAGATCCATCCTTGCTCACCTGCTCCACTGAACCATAAGGAAACACTTTACGAACCACAAATGGTCTTGACCATTGTGATTTAAGCTTGCCAGGAAAGAATTTCAAGTGAGAATTGAATAAAAGGACTTGTTCTCCTGGTTTGAATTCCCTCCTTAGGATCCTCGTGTCATGCTACAGCTTTGTTTATTCTTTGTATATCTTTGCATTCTCTTCCAGAACTCCTCTAACTCGTCAAGTTGCAACAAGCGTTGTGGACCAGCTAATTTCATGTCCAAGTTTAACTTCTTCACAGCCCAATAAGCTTGATGCTCTAGTTCAACTGGTAGATGACAGGCCTTTCTGAATACCAGATGGTAGGGTGACATTCCAATTGGTATTTTAAACATTGTTCGATATGCCCAAAGAGCATCATCTAGCTTGTGAGACCAGTCCTTGCGGTTGGTGTTCACTATGTTTTCCAAAATCTATTTAATCTCTCTATTGGATACCTCTGCTTGCCCATTTGATTGGGGGTGATAGCCAAGTGCCAATTTGTGCCTGACATTGTATTTAGCCAAAAGGGAATTGAAAAGTTTATTACAAAAATGCGTACCTTCATCACTTACTATTGCCCTATGAGTGCCAAACCGAGTGAAGATATTTTTTCGTAGAAACTTCAAAACTACTTTTGCATCATTAGTTGGTGTAGCAATGGCTTCAATCCATTTGGATACATAGCCTACTGCAAGAAGAATATATACCT
The DNA here is from genome assembly GCA_903798405.1 of Fraxinus platypoda. Lineage (NCBI taxonomy): Eukaryota > Viridiplantae > Streptophyta > Magnoliopsida > Lamiales > Oleaceae > Fraxinus > Fraxinus platypoda. The sequence continues at coordinate 38 of CAIGRT010200917.1, read as the reverse complement.
GGCCGAAGGATGATAGAAAAGGACCCATGAAATCTATA
>CAIGRT010200894.1:0-11912 GCA_903798405.1 Fraxinus platypoda | reverse complement strand
GAAAAGGGGGAAAAAAAAAAAAATAACAAAAAAAAAAAAAAAAAAAAAAAAAAAAAAAATTTAAACAGGTAGTAAACGAGGCAAGGACCCCTCCCCGACCCGATCCGCCTTAAATGGGTAACGGGACGGGGCGGGGAATTTCTTAGCGGGGCGGGGAGGGCCCCCGCCCCGTTGCCATCCCTATATTTTAGGGTAACCTGTAAAATGTCACAGGGTTGGGCCATCAATGGCGGTCAGGTTTAATTTCAAGTCATGGGTATAAATGCATGGATGAAAAAAAATACAAGAGTAGGTCCAAAGTCTATAGATAAGGTTTAATTTGGTGAGTATTCATGTCCTTTTCTTGCAAGACTTTCCTATCATCTTACTTACAGCTCATGGAATTCTTTTGTCAAAGGTGAATTCCAATTCTTCAATCTTTTTGACTTACAATGCCCTCATTTTTCTTCCAGTACCTTTCTTATTGATGTATAAGACTTGTGGAGGTTGCACCTCGGCTCGCACATATTTAAAACTCGCGTGCTTTGTAATAACTGACTGATAATGTCAACACGTGTTGTAGGTTCAATTAACTAATGTCAACATGGTTATAGGTTCAGACGTCTGGCATCAAAATGCACTAATGATGGATGCATCTTTTCCCATACGCGTTGAACACTCGTGTATTTAATAATAAATAACTTATACATAGCATCAGCACGCGTTACAAGTATAAATATCCTTACGAACATATATATACATTAGTTTTATCGCATTTTTTGACATCTAAGACTCATTAAGAATGCACATTGTCTCCTACGCTCTCAAAACTCGCACATTTAAATATTTGATAATAAAATAATGAGCACCGTCTACGTTATAAGTAGAAATATCATTATGAATATAGATACATTAATCATTGCAGCCGTATATTTTATGCATATCTAAAACCCGTGTATGTGTATGTAATAATAAATTATCAGTGCCATCAACATACATTATAAATGCAACTATCCTTGTATGTATACATTAATCTCGTCCCATAATGTATCTTTCCCCATTCATATCTAAAACTCGTATATCTAATAATATTAACGAGCAATATCCTCTGTGCAACACAAGTACATTGGTTTTATTGTATTGCCATTTAGCTAGATTTGAAACATTTATTGCAGTTGCAGGGTAAAAAATTGTTGACAAGCCAGGGTACTTGAAACTTTGATGATCAGTGCACGTAAATGTTTCATTGATTTTCAATCTTCAGGTCAGGTTCATTAAAGATCCAAATCTTTTGAAAGAATTTGAAAAATATCACAATTGGGTCTTTTTCATGCTTCTTGACCTTTTTTGGATCGTAATTTTGCTGAATTTCATGCTAAAACTCTCTCAATCTCATCATATTCGGCGTAAACTCTTTCAAGCTAACCGTAGTCTGCTCCTTTTCTTTATTGAGCGAAAGTGAAGAAACAAGACGCGAAAAAGTAGCTTAAAAGCTTAATCGATTGACGAAAAGTTATTTGTAAGTACTTTTTCTTTAAAATCAAGACTCTTCTAGACACTACTATTTCATTAAAACCAACAAAAAACTTCAATAAAGTTCTTGACATAGATATTTATACACTTATAGCTAGTACAGAAATTATACATTAAAAAGTTAAAGCCAATAATCCAAAAAGAAAAGATTATAACTAAAAAAGAGGAAATGAGTTATTTTCTCCAGGTGATTGAACTGGAAACAATGGCAGAAGCTCCGGCGGTTCAGCTCCTCTCGGAGTGCTCAATGGACTTGGGTGCAAGTAAAACCCTTTCTCAGCAATGGCTTTTTCTTCTTCCTCCATAGGTGACCTCGGCGTTCTTGGACTCCCACGCGCAAAAAGCTCCAATTGCGAAACCGGCGAAGCCATTACCATTTCACCATTAAAACCCAAAATATTCCTCTGCTGATGCCTTGTAGTAGAAGGCGAAACCATTGAGAGGGAACTGGCGCCGCTGCCGAGCTTGATTTCTAGCTTTCTTGCAGATTGTCTCCTTTCATGCAGTTTAAAGGCGGGTTTCCTAGTACCCATTTCGCCCGTGATGGGTTTTCCGGCGAGGCAGGAGGGAGTGGCGGCTGGGAGTTTGTGGGTTGCGGAGTCTAGGGTCGTAGTGCCGGTGAGTTTTTGAACGACGGCTCGGAATGTTGAAGGGTCGGCTTGAACAAAAGTGGTGTTGGGTATTGAGTTTGGATCGAATCCGTTTGGAAATGCAACAAATTGTACGTCGGAGTCGGGATTTTTTTTAACATTGGGACTATAAGAAGAAGAAGAAGCCATTTGAAAGGATGAGATGAGAATGAACCCAAGCTGAAAAGAAAAGCCAGAAAAGTGGTATCAAATGAGTTGTTTATGTAGAGAGAAATGAGAGAGAAATGTTCATCGAGGGCGGTAAAAAAAAATAATTAGGGAGGTACAAAATGATCCAATCAATGCGTTCCTTAAAAAAAAAAAAAAAAAAAAATTAATGATTTTGATTTTTAGAATCGAGAATAATTTGATTCTAATTCTGGTTTCAGTTCTAGAATCAAGATTCAAGCTCAATTTTTATTAATTTTCTATATACATATTTTTTGTAATCACGATGACTCTTTTGTTTACATTAGTGAATCATTGATAAGACAATATTTTGTATAGGGATGGAACTAGATGTTTGTGTATTCAAATTAGTTTGGACTTTTGTGAATGAATTTTATTACACAATATTTCATTTGATATTGATAATTTGAAGTTTTGATTTTTTTTTTTTTATTTAGGCATGTGTTACTATAGATTTTAATTTACATTTATCATTTAAAAATTAGAGTAATGGAATCAGAACCAAACCAGAACCGAATGGTTCGATTTCGTTTTTGTTCCATATCTTTAAAAAAAATAAAAAAATTATCTTTTTCATTATAAAAAAATAAAACAAAATTGATTCATGATTCAATTCTCTTGAAACTAGAACCAAATGGAACTATGGTCATCACGGATAAAAATGTTAGATAGCCAAAGAGTTTTACCTCAATAAAACACCTAAATAGTGAATATACAGTTTTATTGTTTCCACTCCACCTTGGCTAATTCCACACGAATTGAAATGGGGGTGCTAGTATGATTTCCCATCTCAATGCAAAATGCTATTTTCCTCTTGGATTGGTTGTTTGAGAGGAGGGATTCGAACTCTCAACACTGTGATTTTCTAAGCTACAAGCCTACTCCGTCTTCACTTGATTGGTTCTCGAGGGTAAACTTTTCACTCTCCAATCATTTCGTTTCGAGATAAGATGATTTGGAAGCGTGCTTCCTGGGATATGTATGGCAATAACTATTGTATATTCTTCTTTTAACATGCATCTTAGTTTGATTAAAATATATATTTAGCCCCTATTTTGTTTAGATAATAATCATAATTTTAGTAAATTTTGATAGAAATTGATGGAATATGTGGTTGTGGGTTCCGTAAAATATATAGTTAAAATTAACCATTGAGTTTGACTTAATTTTAATCATTTTTTTTAAACTGAACCAAACAGTGACTTGTTTTTAATGTTAATTAAATTTATTAGTGCAATTGTCTTTTTATTAAATTCTCTAGTCATGAGCACTGTCGGATAAAATATATAAACATTAAATGGAAAAAAAAATAACATTTGGGTCACAATTTTTGTAATTCGTAAAATTCATGGATTGAAAAAGAGAGGTTTTCTTTTTTCCTTTTTTATTTTTTCAAAAATGTTTGAAAATTTGAAAGAAAAAGTGAAAAAATAATAAATGAGAAAGAGCTAGCAATGAATGATGAGTCATAACTCATAACAGGACATTGTAGCGGGAAACGAGGAAGACTTAAGGCACCATCCTTGCCGCTGTTTGCCACAAGTGCTGCCAACGTAGTACCTGTCCTGTCGCTGTTTGCTATCCCTATTTGAGTAGCATTATTCTTATAAAAATGAAATAAAGATAAGAGTATAGATCAAAATTAATGTATTTTACAATCACACATTTATAATTATTATAAATATGAATAGAAATATGTCCCGTGTAAATATTAATGAGTAGTTAATTTTGTCGATTCAAATATGAATAAAAATTCCGACCCCACCTAACCACCGGACCGGAATGCTACAGTTACTTTTCCCTTTAGTTTGCGTGGAGGAAAAGAAGTTTGACATTGAAAAGGGGTTGCATTAGTCTTGTTTCAGTTACAATTTTAGGGTTTTGTTTGTTGGTATGTATGCTTTGCTTTGCTTCTTTCAGTTACTTTGCTCAGATTCTTTTGCTTTTGTTTTCAGAATTTCTCTGTCTTGTTGGGGTGGACCCTTCTCCGTTTTTTCCCCCCCTTTTCACCCATAAATCTATGGACTATTTGGAAAAGAGAGAGATCTAACTTGTAGTGTATTTTGTGAAAGATGGTTCGATCTATACAATTTATTGACTGACAAGGGTCGGTATCATAGTGGCCCTTGCCAAGCCACTTTCGGTCGCAATTCAATTAGTGTCGAGTCAACAAGTCTAGGATTTTTATATTGATCGACAAAATCGATATGATAGCGGCCGCATGGAACGAGTCATATGTCATACAAAAAAGTATGAAAGTGAGTCGGCATGATCGATCATTTTAAATCAAAAGAAAATGTTTGGAGTGAAATATGTACTCGATGATATTATAAATGTAAATTTTCCCATGAGACATTTTCTTTTATGCCCCAAAGAGAATATGTCCCTTTTCATCTATATTTGGAAGCAATGGTTGATGCCAACAAGACATGCTCCTACCAAATTTTTAGCTAAGTAAGATCATGTTATCATATAATTAGTAATTCACTAGTGCCTTTTATTTTACATCACATGCCACTTCCCAAAAGTAGCATAGGTGACACAATTTAATATGTACAGATAATAAACTTGAAGTCAAGAAAGTTTCAAGTAATTTCAACTTCGTTTTATATCAACGACGAGAATCAAAATAAGGAGTTTATTTTTGTACTTCAATTTTCAATATTGAAATCCAATGGTAGTGGGGAATGATTGAATTTTTTATATATTAATGAAAAAATTATTGTATCGGTGTCTAGAAGTTCAAATAGCAAGTTCTTGTCCCTTTAAAAAGAGTAGGTTGGTCTCTAATATTTCATAGTTTCGAAATCATTCACTAGTGATAGGAACTATCCAATTTTTTGTTAAACTTTCACAAGACTCTCTGTGTCCAACTTTATGAAGCTTAGTTGTACTTCTCAACTTGGATAGGTGTTCAAATTTTGAAATGAGTAATATTTTCACAAGAATCGAATGACAATTTAATGAAATTTTGGACGATTTCTATATCGACAACAATTGTTCACCAATAATGAAAGATTGGAGATCAAAATGCTTCTTTTTAAATATTGAAATCCAAATATTAAAACAATAGGTGAATTGACTAATTGTGCAAATTCTTCTACATTTATCAATAGGATAAATAAAATACTTCATCTGTTCCATAAAAATATGATTGATTTTCTGTTTCATCTGACTCAAATTATAGGACACTTTCCTTATTAAGAGTATAGTTAATTTCTAAATTTTCTAATATGCCCATATTTAATGTAACAATCAACAAATATGAAATATCATTATTCAATGTAGGATATATTAGAAAAAACGTAAATAAAATATATAGTTCCAACTATATTAATTAAGTTTTCTTAATCTGTATGAAAATGAAAACAAACATATCTTTATGGGACGGAAGCAATATTATTTTTCAGCTTGGACCCTCATTCGAAAAGTGGGTTGATAAATTTCCACAAGTACTTATTTTCTACTTTTGAGTTCACTTTTTTTCAAAAAGAAAGCCATGCTCCAAACTTTTCACATAGTCAAAAAGTTGCTCATAAATTGACATCTAGTGCAATTGCGACCTAGGATCACAAAATGTCTCATTTTTGCTCTGTATGGGATGGAATGGGAATTTCTAGTTAGTCACGAATGGAGAATATGATCGTCATCCCGATTCTTAATTTTTAATAATAATGAAGAAAAGAAGCAAAAAATGATAAAAAATAAAATAAAATTCCAAAACTTTCAAAAATCTCGTGGCCATCCCAGTCTTCCATTGCCATTGGAACTCCCTACCTTAGAAGAGCATAGAATATGCTTAGGGGAACACTATTATTATATAGTGGACTAGATTAACAACCTTAATTTGATTAAGGGAATATTAACTAATAAAGACACAAACTACTCAAGTTTATGTTCCTAGATTACATAATTAATTAGAGAAACCGAGTAGATAATCAATTAAATTCAAGACAAAGACTACTACATTGGATGGCTTTTTGCTGTGTGAACATGGAATTTATGATGGCTATTCTCTAAGCCAATGAATTCATTAGTTATGATTGTTTGGAGGACTTTTTGACTTTTTAAACACGAAATGAATAGGTAATAATTTTTTAACGTGCAACTTGACACGAGATTAAGATTCTAGTTGATCGTGGCTCATTTAATGGCAATTTTCATAGACAATTGTAATCGTATTATATTGTTATTCATGTAGGTGGTGGTGGTGGTGCTACGATAGCCCAGATCGTATGTTTGTCACCTATCCTTCTTTATCTTATGTCGCATTAGTAGGTTTGGATAGTTGGGAGACCGATCTTCTATCCTTGAATGATTGTTGCTTCTTTAAAGCTAATTATTTTTCTTAATTGATTAATTAACCAAACTCATTAGTTTAGTGCGATCACGAGGATTTGTCGAAGTCAATGATTGCCTCACCTAACATTCGAGGTGGATACGTGACAGTGACACTCGATATCATGGGTGGGTAATGGCTTAAGCCTGGTCTTTACTGACATCGGAGCTCGGTGGTCAATAGATCTGAATTAACATCAAAATATCGGAGAGTAATGTAGACTTTATGATAATATTAGAGGCACCTCACAATGTTTAAAAATCACGACTCTTTTCTATTTCTAGTTTTAAGTGTCATCTTCACTCCCTTGCACATTTTTAGCTATATCTCATCTAAAATGAAGTCGAAATACATAAAATTAATTATAAGGAAAAGATGAAAATTTCTACGATTAAATGTATTTAATTTGATCATAGTAAACTATAGAAATATAAACTGACATGTTATATATAGAGCTCGTTTAACATATATTTTAATTATATAAATTTACATATTTTGTTGTATAAGTGGTATTGCTAATATGAATATATGTATAGTATATAATTTAACAAATTAATTATTTGTAAGTACAATTTTAAATATCAGATGACCAAATGGGTATTATGATATACTTCTAAATTATTGCAATTATTAATATATTAGATTAATATAATACAATCATGATTCAATAATAAATATTGAGGCTATAATGTTTTAAATTTTTAATGAAGTAATGTATACTATTTTGTAACTAAATTTTACTTGAATTAAAAATCAAATGTTTATATTTAACCTCACGTTTATTTTATAAAATTATAAATATAATATTTTATCGATAAGTTTGTATTAGTTAATATTTAAATTATGTGTACATGATATTAACTAATTGAATTTTTTAATATCATGTATTACTAAATTAAGTCGAAACTTTTACTAGTACTAGTCCATGACACGTGCGTTGCACGAGTTTTGTAATTATTTTGTTGTTATTAGCGTAAAATTTTGAATTTACAAAAGTGTATTTGACGATTTGAAATTGATTGTCATTCTTGTGTCAACTGTATATGTTGATTCTCTTTGTATAAATGTTGAAAGCATGCTCTGGAAACACATAAGAAAAGTAATAAAAATTGAAAAAAAATAAGTTTTGATTATAAAATGTTGCATACTTCATCAACCTAATTCCTAAAAGAAACATAAAGTAATATTTGCAATCTTTTTTTATTTTTTAAAAGTAAATGTAGTATTGACAGATTACTCTTTCTAATTTCAAAAAACAGGGTTTAGTATAAAATCTTATTCTTTATTTAGTATATTAAGCATGTTAGGGGTCACAAGCAGTAGCCAGTCTCTTTCCCAACAGGACATAATTATAATTAAAAATAGGACTTGATTTTCTACTCAAAGTTTTGCTTCATATAACATTTTGTTTTCTACTATAGTTTCTTCAATTTTTTCTCAAATGCGTTTTTCATTTAATATTTTGCCATTAGTTTGCTTGACCTTGATATCAATGGAAAGGTTTAGTTGGGAAGCATATCTGTTGATATAGTATACTTTCTCTTCTGTGTCCACTCTACTCTGACTAATTTTTCATATTCAACAGTTTAGTCGAAATGTTTAACAAATATGCTAATATGCTAATAGTGTTCTTCAATTGTCAGAGTTGATACTATTTACCTTGGAGTTCAAATATTCAATAATTCTTTCTGCTGTGGTGATGGATATTTTGAAAACTTCTATTCATGAAGACCATGTTTTCGTTGATTTTGATGGTGCCTCTGAAAGTGGTATACAGAGCTTCCATTCACCAACAACAAATTCAAAGACAGAGAGATAAGCGAAGTTAGACTTAGAACTGATTGCAGTGATTATCACAAAAGGATAGAGATGGCAACGGGGTGGGGCGAGGTCGGGACAACCTTCCCCGCCCCCACCCCGCCAAGCAATTCTCCGCTCCGTTACCCGTTTAAGGCAGGGCGGAGTCCTTGTCCCGTTTACTACCTCATTTAATTTTTTAAAAAAGTTTTTAATAATTTATTTTTATTACCCATGTTCATTAGATTTAGTTGCCATTTTCTATTAGAACTAATGAAATTTCGTGAAATTTTTCATTTAAAGTATTGAGTTCTAAAAAAAATTTAAAAAATTAAACAGGGAGGGATGGGGCGCTTGTTACCCGTCCTCACCCCGAACTCGCCTCGGGGCAAAATTCCCCGCCCCGAATACCCGATTAAGCGGGTTATCGGGGTGGGGCCTCTTGGGTATCAGGTTTGTCGAGTTTTTTTTTGTCATCCCTAAAAAAGGAGAAATGATCATATGTTATCTGAAAATAATTCTTCTGTTGTTCTCCAACGACATGAATCCATAATTTATCAAGACTTTGACACTTCAACTTCAAATCAAGAAACACATATTTTCAATTCTGAATTAGGAGGAACTTCCAAGGGATTGCACATACCATTTACTGCATATATATTACCAACTCCTATTTATTGTAAACATTGTAAGGCATGCAAATTTTATAGAGAAAGTAAATGCCTTTGTTGTTCTGATGGAAAAGTTAAGTTTTTTGTATATGACTCACCAGCTGAACTATATAAATTATTTACTTCTAAAGAACTTCATTGTATAGAATTTAAAAAAATTGAAAGGGGATATAATAACCATTTTGCTTTCACTTCATTTGGTGTGAAATACGATAAAGAACTTTTTAAAGCATACAAAGGTATTTACACATCAAGGACAAGTATGCCATTATGTAAATGAACTTATGCCATAGAATAATACGCCTTCTTATATGGAGTTATATTTTTACGACACATGCAATGAAGTTGAAAATCGTCTGAAAATTGCATCAAACTTTGTTCAGTTTACTTTGATTGTTTTAATTGAAATCTTGAAAATAAATCCATACAGTAAATTCTTTAGGTCTTTAAGTAATATGACTAACTTGCATGATCATAAAAAACATATATGTTGTGATCCGGGAATTGATCAAAGAGTTTTTAATACACCTACAGCATCTCAAATAGCTGCTATATAGGTCGAAGATAATGAAAATACTAATGTTCGTGCTCGTGATATCACTATATATGGCCATTCTGATGATTTACATAAAATGCATTACTATTATGGGTGTTATGATCCATTGCAGTATCCGTTAATCTTTCCTTATGGGGAATCTGATTGGCATGAAGGCATCAAGAGACACAGAAGCACATACTTTCAGCCTCAACATATGCCGGCATCTGATGTTTTTCCTAACACAACTACGTCTGTAGCTGAATTCATCGAAAAAGAGAATGAATGTTTGAAAATATATCTTCTAGTAGAGTTTTCTATTTTTTGCAGTATTTTGTCTTAACAACGAGTGTTCAATTTGGTTTCTCTTTGGATACTACAGTGCTCAGTCAAGCGAATAAATGAACTCGGGTCTCTTGCCGAGAATATTATTCATATAAATTACAAATCAGGCATTCTGGTAAGTCTGTGTTGCTTCACGCTGGTAGATTATTTCAACAGTATGTTATAGATATGTATGTTAAGATTAAAACTGCTAGGTTAGATTATTTTTGCAATAATCAAAATTAAATTCGTGATGAACTTTACTAAGGTAGACAGTGTTCAGAATGGGAAAACAAGAGGGTGCAAAGTTGGAAGAAATTTTTTTTACCACAATCCTTTACATGTGGGTCTCGTGATATGCTAAGAAGATACATTGATGGAATGACTATTGTGCAACGTTATGGAAAATCAGATATATTCTTGACTATAACGTGTAATCCAAAATGGCCAGAGATTAGGCAATAACTAAAAAACAATGATGAAATTTAAAATCGACCAGATCTAATTGTACATATATTTAGAGCAAAATTAGAATAATTGAAACACAGTTTATACAAAGCAAGTATTTTAGGCCATGTTATTGCATATATATATATGTGATTGAATTCCAGAAAAGAGGACTTCCACATGTACGTATGTTGTTAATATTCAGATCTGGACATAAAATCTCTTGTGCTCAAGAGGTTGATAGAATAATGTCATGTAAAATTCCTGACAAAAACAAATACCCCCATCTTCATTCTGTTATTGCTAGACATAATATGCATGACCCTTGTGGAAATATGAATCCGAAAAATGTATGCATNTCTTGTGCTCAAGAGGTTGATAGAATAATGTCATGTAAAATTCCTGACAAAAACAAATACCCCCATCTTCATTCTGTTATTGCTAGACATAATATGCATGACCCTTGTGGAAATATGAATCCGAAAAATGTATGCATGGAAGCAGATAAAGGTTGTAAAAACAAATACCTAAGGGAGTTTTGTAATATTACTGTATTTGGTTAGAACTCATATCCATTGTATAAGAGTCGTGATAACGGTATTTCTATCCAACTTAGAGGTCATATGTTAGACAACCGATGGGTTGTACCATACAATCCTTATTTAAGTGCAAAATTTGACTGTCACATTAATGTTGAAGTATATTCTTCTATTAAAACTGTAAAATATTTGTACAAATATGTGAACAAAGGACATGATCATATCAATTTTTCAGTTCACACAAATGAAACAGAGAAAGAAATAGATGAAATTTCTGCTTATCAATCTACTAGATGGATATCTCCACCCGAAGCTATGTAGAAGATTTTTTCCTTCAACCGGTCTAAAATTTGGCCAATGGTGTATTCTTTACAGTTCTATCTCGAAAATCATCAGCAAGTAACGTACGACAATGATGATGATTTATCTATTGTTATTGAGAACGAAAATACAAGAAAAACAATGTTGACGGAATTCTTTCGAATGAATGAATCAAATAAGTTTACTCGTACACTTTTGTATCGAAAATTTCCAACACATTTTGTTTGGAATGCAAATAAAAAAATTTGGACTCGTAGAAAAAAAAAGTTATTACATGCCGAATTGTTACTGTAAATCCATCTGAAGGAGAATGATATTTCCTCCGTGTTCTTATGAATCATATTGGAGGTCCAACATCATTTCAGGATTTACGAACTTCAAACGGGGTCACTGTTGTTACGTATCGAGAAGTAGCACTTCTACATGGTTTATTAAGTTGAGATAACCATTGTGAAGAATGTCTATCTGAAGCTATTGTTTATGAAATGCCTATATCTTTAAGACGACTCTTTGCTACACTTCTTATGCTTTGTAGCCCTAATGATCCAAAGTTATTATGGAATAAATTCAAATCTTATATTATTGATGATTATGTACATAAAAATATAC
>CAIGRT010200890.1:0-16996 GCA_903798405.1 Fraxinus platypoda | reverse complement strand
TTTGAAGTGCGTTCAGGCTCGAGCTTGGGCCTTTTTTTAATAGGTGTTTTATGAGTGGAAGGCTTGGGTATGCAGGTGGTTTTTTTCTCACCTTGGTAGGTGTTTGCCACTCCTCGACGGCTTCCTCTCCTAGAGTTGAGGTTTCCTCATTTGATCTCATTGAATGATATGAGATTTTTATCTAAAAAAACATAATCTCACACACGTAATTAGTACATATACATTTTTCAAATAATGTTATTTGTATAAAGTGGAGATCATCTTCAAGTAATGTGAAGATCAATAAAAAGTGTGATATGTGATTCATTTTATTGATCTTATCATTTAACGTCACCTCACAATAAAATCATTCTCACTTTAATCAAAATAGTTAATGGAATAGAGCAAAAAATTCGAAAATATTATGAAAAGGGAACCTCGTATTAAATTATTTGGGTTTAGTAAATATGGAAAAACTTTCTAAAATGAATATTTTGTGAAAAATCTAACAAATTGGGTCCTTAAAGAACCGTACAATTAGTCAATTACTATAAATTTTGACTTACAAATGAATTATTGTAAAAATGTTTAGAATTAACATTAGAATCACGTTAAAGGCTTTCTCAGACAGTTTTTCACATTCATACAGATGTTCCTTTCTCTCAACTCAAGAAGTTTCNATCACGTTAAAGGCTTTCTCAGACAGTTTTTCACATTCATACAGATGTCCCTTTCTCTCAACTCAAGAAGTTTCACACAGCAGCAACTTCACCTCAAACAATTCTGCTTTACAGTGTCAATCCGTGAATGCAACTTCAATATTGTCTTCAAACCAAAATGCGACTAGCCAATTCAACACAGCAGATTACAGTTACACATATGCAGATGAAAAAGAAACCAACAGCTATGCTAGGACACTGAGCTTAAAGGCATCAAATTGGAGCAGAGGTAGAGAAATCCATGCAAAACTCATCATTATAACATCTGGTTTTGTGTTATATTCTGTGTATGGTCTCCAGCCATTCAACTAGCCTAAGAAGAACGTCGTATCTGACAGGCTTTGTGCAAAAGGGTTTTCAATCGAAGCATGCTCTCTATTTCCATCATGTGTATAGAAGAGTAATTAGGCCTAGCCTAACGAGAACAGCTCTGTGAGTGAAATCCACCCATGAATTTAAGCTTTATTTCAAGCCTATCGATGGTTATTAGGCTTGGATTTCAGTACAAGCACGTTCCTCATTTCAGTATCATCATCATCTTAGCTGACTGCAGTTCGCTCTTTAGCTTTATGTTGTAATGTTGTCAAAGGAAGCTTGTAACTGATTTCCCTTGGCCTTTGAACCACGCATCGAATGACTTTCTCTTGAAAATGAAATTTAGTTAATACTGAAGTGTGATGTATATGGAAGTTATAAATTGAATGATGGGAGTCTAGCGATTATATAGGAACTCAGTAACGTGTGAGCAAGTCAATGGGCATAACATATGCATAATAAAGACGAGGAGAAAGCTGTAAAACAGACTCGGGGAATTTATTCGATGTCTCTTAGTTGTAGAAATGATCGATTATGAAAAAGCCCTATTTTAACATACTATACGGAATTGGATATTTGGTAACCTTTTGTAGCTCTATCTAACATGCTCCATTTCTCATGAAGCAATCATCGACTTGTGTGTGTTAAGCATATAACATCATTCCTCTACGTTCTTGACAACCTATGGAAATGGCAAGATTGGCGACCAAGGGGTGGTAAGAGAAAGACAAGAACTCATAAAAATAGGCTTTGAAACAAAAAAAATAAAACCAAGATTTGTGAAGTGCGTTCAAGCTCAAGCTCGAGCCCGGGCCCGGCCTTTTTTTAATAGATGTTTTATGAATGTGGAGGGCTTGGCTCTGCGGGTGGTTTTTTTCTCATCTCGGTAGGTGCTTGCCACTCCTTATGGAGTTGAGGTTTCCACCTTCGATCTTCTAGAAAAATTTGAGACTTTTATCTAAAAAATTATATTCACACACACATAATGAGTACATATATATTTTCGAATAATGTTATTTGTATAAAGTGGAGATCGTCCTCAACGTGAGATGAAATGATAAGATCAATTAAAACTGTGATATCATTTAACATCACATTAAATAAAAATCATCCTCACTCTAATCAGATAACATTAATGGTATAGTTAGTGGAATGAATAATTCTACTTGTACAATACTTGGATTACAACAATGGATGACAACCTCTCACAAGGAGGTGGGGCCCGCGATTAAATTTTTACAACAATTTATTTGTAAGCCAATAATTTATAGTAATTGTACAATTCATTAAGAATGTAATTTGTTAGATTTATCACATAAATGCAGAGAGATACTAGGCTTACAAATAAATTGTTGTAAAAATGTTTAGAATTCAATTAACATTAGAATCACGTTAAATGCCTTGTCAGACAATTTTTCACGTTCATACAGATGTTCCTTTCTCAACTCAAGAAGTTTCACACAAGAGCACCTTCACCTCAATTAACTCTGCTTTACAGTCAATCCGTGAATGCAACTTCAATATTATCTTCAAAGCAAAATGCAACTAGCCAATTCAACCCAGCAGATTACAGTTACATATATGCAGATGAAAAAGAAACCAAGAATTATGCTAGCGAGCTGAGCAACTGCGTTAAGGCATCAAACTTAGGCAGGGCTAGAGCAATCCACGCAAGACTCATTAAAACTTCATGGTTTGTGTTAGATTCTTTGTATCTTCACAACCATTTAATTAATGCGTATGTGAAATGCGGGGACACTACGAATGGTCTCCAATTGTTCAACGAAATGCCCAAGAAGAACGTCGTATCTTGGACGGCCCTCATTGCAGGCTTTGTGCAAAATGGTTTTCCAGTTGAAGCATTTTCTCTATTTTTCCAAATGCATAGGAGTGGAATTAGGCCTAATGAGTTCAGTTTTGTGAGTGCACTCCACACATGCTCATTTTCGGAAAACTTAAGCTTATTACACGCCTATCAAGTTTATGCGATGATTATTAGACTTGGATTTGAGAATAATGTATTCTTAGTGAATGCATTTTTGACTGGTTTAATAAGTCATGGTATGCTAGAAGAAGCTATGGAGGTGTTTGAAGGATGTTTTCAGAGAAACATTGTGTCTTGGAATGCTATATTCGGTGGTTGCTTGAAGTTTTCTTGTGAAGATATTCCAGGGTTTTGGTGTAGGATGATTATTGAAGGAGTGGTGCCAGATGAGTTTACTTACTCTACTGTGCTTACCGGGATGGCTGAGCTTTCAAATCTTGAAATCGGATTGCAAGTTCATGCACGACTTGCAAAGTCTGGTCATGGAAGTGATATGTGTGTGGGGAACTCATTGGTGGATATGTACTTGAAAAGTCAGAGGTTGTGTGATGGTTTGAAAGCCTTCGAGGAGAGTACTGTGAAGGATGTGTGCTCCTGGAGTCAGATGGCAGCTGGATGTTTGAATTGTGGGGAGCCCCTTGAGGTGCTTAGGGTGATTGGGAAGATGAGAAGGGATGGTGTGAAGCCTAATAAGTTTACTCTTGCAACGGTGCTTAATGCATGTGCCAATTTGGCTTCTTTGGAGGAAGGGCAGAAAGTTCACACCTTGAGAATTAAACTTGGGGATGATGCTGATGTATGCGTGGACAATGCATTGCTTGACATGTACGCAAAATGTGGATACATGCACGGTGCATCAAAGGTTTTCCAATCAATGAATGATTGCTCTGTTGTTTCTTGGACAACAATGATAATGGGGTATGCACAGAATGGCCATTCCAAAGAAGCTCTTGAGATCTTCGAAGAGATGAGGCAGGAAGGAGTGAATCCTAATCATATTACTCTCATATGTGTGTTGTATGCATGTAGCCAAGGAGGGTTTATTGACAAAGGTTTGGAGTATTTCTCTTCTATGAGCCAAGAGTATGACATTGCTCCTGGAGAAGATCATTATGCTTGTATGGTGAATCTCCTAGGTAGGGCAGGCCGTATCAAAGAAGCTGAGGAATTAATCCTAGAAATGCCATGCGAACCTGGTGTTGTTATTTGGCAAACCTTGCTTGGTGCTTGTCGGCTTCATGGGGATATGGATACAGCAAAACGTGCTGCAGAGCATGCATTAGCACTTGACAAAAATGATCCTTCAACTTATGTGTTGTTGTCCAATACATTTGCTGGTTTTGGCAATTGGAACAGTTCAGAGATTTTGGGACAAGCAAGAAAGATGAGGGATGTAAAGAAGAAACCTGGGTCGAGCTGGCTTGAATTGAACAGAGCTCATTCACTACCTATTGCCTGGGGTAGCTGACATGGGAGGTTCGTGCATACAATCAACAAACCTTTCTTTGACGTTTGGTGGAAATTTTGTGGGTATGTCTTCAATATCGTGGAGAAGTTAAAGCTTCATGCACGAGTATCAAGATTCGAAGTAAAGGATTTTTTGAGTCAAGTATGGATAATTATTATTCAAGATGTACATCTTGGTGTCGTTAACTCAATTGCTAGTCACTTCGAAAATGAGTTGTTGCAGATCGTGACACCTCGCATCGATCATGGAGGGTCGGTCTCTACATGGTGTCTCGACTAAGGTAATGACATCACTTCGGCTACCTTGATTTGATGGCCTCGGGTAGGTCAAGTAGGCCGGTGACATGGAGTGCGAGACTCAGATGGCTGCCACGTGGCCAGGAATTAGAGTCTGATAGGATGAGGCGTAACATGTAGCTTTTACTAATTTTCTTGATTTCTTTTGGGACCCATAAAAAAATTGGTACGACGTATTTGTTATACAGATTCTGAAATAACCAAACGATGCTTGTCATTTTGATACTCTTACTATTAAGTTTGTTATTAATCTGAATCCAAAACTTTTTAGTTGGTTGAGGCAAATGAGGGAGGGACTTGCACACCAAGATATCCAGGTTCTCGATTACCAAATCATCTTGTTATCTTACGGCACTGCTACCTCCATGCATTTTAGAAGGATCGCCAGAATGTGTATAGAGAATTACTTGATACTCTTTGAGGACATTGTTCAATTGTGGGTTGGCAAGTTCTATCTTTGAAAGCAAAAGGAGGATATATCCGAGAATGAAGTGTGGCGTGCCAACGGTCATGGAACTTGCCATTTCCTGAATATCTCGGATAGGAAACTTGGAATTTTTTTATCTAATTCTTTTCGAGTTATACAAGTTGTCGATTCGATATAAAGTTATCCTCTAGGACCTACAATTGAAGTCCATCCTCAGAGATTATCATGCGTGGAATTAACATCACCGAGGTGCAGCTGTCGTGGTCCAAGTGGACAAAAATGAAACCAACAGCCATGCTAAGCAAATGCGTCAAGACATCAAAGTTAGGCGGAGCTAGAGCAATCGAGAATGGTTAAGAAATGTTAGTATCAAGATTTAACCTGGGCAAATGGCAATTTGTGCACCTGCTATGAACCCAGCGCATAATTCTTTCCCAAACAAGTAAACTACAAGGGTCATGTCGTAAGATCACACATGAGCTCGTAGTAAGCAAGAGAACCGGGAAGAGCCCCCGTTCCCTATAAATAAAGCAAATTAGACCTGTCTCTATATCCAATCCAAACATCCCCTCAATTTTGTTGTTTCCTCAGCACGAATTTGACTTCGCCAGTCGTCTGCACAAAACTCCTTAATAAAATAAATTAGAAATGGACTCAAAGCTCAATCAAACATAATCTAACTCATTGAAGGGTAAATGATAACAAAAATTAACTGTTCAACAGCCATTTGTGCAGTATAAGAAGGAAAAAACAATATCTTGGTTGACAAAATACAATCCCAATTTTGTCCACAAGGTCCTACAGTAACATTGAAATTTGAAACTACCGGTAGCACGGCTGGAGTGCTAGAAACAATGGGAATAACCCAACTAGTTGTGCTAAAGTAATAACTGCCTAATATAAAAAATAAAAAAATGTGCTGAAATAAAGAAAATCAGATCTCCTGCCTCCTTCAACTGATTATTAACCTCAGTTTGATATCATTTACAGTTAAAAATAGGAAGGATACAACTGCAACTTTCTATAGATTAGAACTAGAATGTGGTGGTAATTAGTTTTTGACAAGGTTAAGGGTTCGCTAGGGAGTTTCAACATTGCCTTCATAGAATTTCCACAAACCGTCATCTTGCCTCTTCAAATAATATTGAATTCTGTACGTGCTGCAATTACAAGGCAGGAATTGTTAAAAATATCTAAAACAACAGAAACAGACAAATAGGTCACATCATATTTTTCATAACACATCCCATTATTCATGATAATTATGCTACTAAAGCTCAAAATATGAAGGTCAGAACCCTTTCGTTTTGTTGGTAATGCAAAGCAGCAAAGACGCATATATTCACAAGTCTCGATATATGTTTAAGCATGAAAACAATTGGCATTTGGACAGCAAAACTGGCCAAGCACCAACAATTTCTATGCTCCAAATCATTAATTCATTTCACCACTCAAGGGTAAGCGATCAACATAATTATTTCACTCATCTTTAAAATTCTATAATCCTATGATTCAAAAATTAAACCGCAACCAATTTTACTAAAGGGTTCAACTGTTTATAGACAATTAGAATTGCATAGAAAAAGAAACCCCGTAGTTTTTCATTCGGTTCATTTTTCCTGAGCTGTGAAGTCTTAGCATTCTTAGATATTTTATTCTGTGTCCTAAAAATTGACACTGAAAGTAATATTTTGAGGTAAAAAAACCTATCAAGGCTACAAAACTGACTCTTTATTTTGTTTGATCAGTACTCATAACAAATAAATAGTTGATACAGTTAATATGTCCAGTGTTAATGATTACCTGTAGTAAGTTGGGTTCTTAGGCTGAGATTCATCCACAAGTTCAGCTGCTTCCTCCAAGAGAATCTCTATTTCAGCCATTTCATTCCCAATCCCATCTTTGAAAATGTCTGCTTGTAGAACTGTCAATTGCAGCAAAACAAATCTCCAAAAACATGACCTGGCTTTTGCTGCATCGGCTAAAGCTTGCCACTACAATATATACAAATGAGAAAATTATCAAGGTACTTCGCTGGAAAATAACTAGTTCGAATTTCAGTGTCTGATGGTATCATAAAAGTTTGAAGTCTTCTATCGAATTCGACTGGTGCAGATATAAGATTGACCAGAACATTCGGTCTACAAGCACATCATTGTTAAAATCATGTTGAAAATACACAGCTTCCTCTACTAATTTCAGATTGTACATCAGTATAAACGACTTAAGGTAGCAGGGAGATGTCAACCACTGAAAGAACAGCGAATACGTAGTAATCAACATCTCTGTTAAAACTTATTATCACAAAGTTAAGATTTCACGACTGATAAAAACTTTATATGTAAGACTAAATTAAATTGAACACATGTTTGCCCTCCATTTTTCAAAAAACTCTTTTTTTCAAAATTCATTTTCAACCATACATTCTTCCGAAAAATAATTTCACGCGTAAACCCAAAAATTTTCCTTATTTTTAAACCACACATTCTCCAAAAAATCACTATTCCAAACCACATTTTCTCCCAAAAATGGGGCTCAAACGGGGTAATTTCATGATTGAAGCACAAACATAACTCTACCACAACGCAAAAATGATGCTTCTCACCTGAGCAAGCATTGATCCATCAAGGACTTCAAAGAGGTCATCAACTTTATGGTCTGGCCCAAGTGCATCTGCTTTAACAGCTTGCCATCGCTTAACAAGTGTCTCAGCTTCTTCCATAGGCATTGGTCGCCTAAATGCTGATGTCCTAGAGGATGACAGACCGGCGGCAAGGGAAGCAGTTTGCAAATCCGTAGCTTCTGGGTAGTCCCTAAGCTGCACTTTAAGCATTGAAAACAGCCTCCTAAACTTTCTGGCAATGCTATTTTCCTTAATTGCAGAATGCCTGTAACTTAAATCTCTAGAAGAATCAGCACTCCAGGTAGGGGAGCTAGCTTCGGTCCTTGGTTTGTATATCCCCCACTTAGATCCATATCCCATCTTCCTGAATTGCATGTTTGTTAGCTTAACCAGAACAAATAAAATGCAACCTAATGCAGTAGCATATATTATCTTCCCAAACACTTCAGTACGGCCAAACCAAAATCTCCATACTTCACTACGCCGTGCACCTAAACTTCTTTTCAATTGTATTGATGAGGAGCTACCATTTCCAGCATCAGACTTGACCTCTACCAAAGGGTTCTGTAGATTAGAAGGAGCAAGCTGCTTAGCAGCTAACCCAAGATGTCGTGAAGAGTCTGCACGTGAAACTGGATCTTCATCTTTTCGATCTGATGCAAGAGCAGTAGCAAGTTGTCTGTGCATCATGTTAGACATAGCCTGAGGAGCTCTTTTATTTTGTTTGTTTCCTCTTTTTTCACCATTAAAGAAGTTGGCCTATGATCAAATTTAGGAGTTTAGCTTAGCTTTTATTTCAAACATAAGTTATACATGTATATGATATCAGCATAAGCCTTTACCAAAGATGGGGAACAATCTTGGGTATCTGAAAACAAGCTAAGCACATCATCTTTCAGCCACGTCTCCTATTAATCCAGAAAAAAATGGTCTGAGAAAATATCAATTTTACAGAAAAAGTTTAGAATAGAACTTCTGAAATGAGCAAATACACATAGAGGTCCATTCAATTAGAACTGTGAGTGCACTGATTTTCAAATACAACGCAACAAAACTTGACATTTGGCTTAATATGGGAGTACCAAAAATAAAAAATAAAAAAAAAATAAAAAGTAAAAGCAAACCTTCAAATAAGATCAATTACAGCAATAATGTATATTTTGCTGTGTCACTTGGTGACATCGACTATCAACAAAAATTAAGAGATGTATAATATCCCGGATATTAGCTAATGAGGTGTTTGACAGGGTATAAATGCTTGGAACTGAAAAAGAAAACCAAGATTCATCAATTAAGCTAGTTTGATGTTTATAATTACTACCACTTAAAACAAAAAGTATTGTTGAAAATGATGGGCACTTTTTCAGTCAAAAGTGCAGAACTTGCTAAATCGACATGCATTTGATTACTTTAATCACTTTTAAGATAGGATGCCTATAATGGATGTGATGCAAAATTTGACAGGAAAGAGGGAAGGTGATGCAATATCATACGAGATAATTAGCGTCAGAAGGGAAGAGAGAGGGAGACAAAGAATAAGAATGGAGAGACGGGGGAAGAATCTGGGAGGAGGAAAGTTTCAATATACTTTCTAATTCTCCATAATAATCTATACAAATTGAAGCCCTAGTTCCCCTTATAGTATAAAGAACTAAACTGTAGGGAACTTCTAGGGTCTTAGTGAATGAGACTAAAGGGAAATTATTTCCAGAAGTGAAGTGAAGAGATTGGAGGTCATGAAGTACACATGTAAGCATTTACATCACTTGGACTCAATTCATATAGGGAGAGATCGAAATATTATGTCACTCAAAGGATTAAAGCTGGTAGGAGAAGAGTGATTCTGGAGTGTTGTGCAATCAACAAATTCCTACAAGATTAACAGGTAACATTACCTAGATACTCTAGAATCATTTTCCGGTAGCCACTTATGATCAGTTAGAACTTATAACTAAATTTAACATTGTGCTTAAATAGCATTAACAAGTTTGCGATGAAAATGTACACTATATGATAGTGTGGTGCAGCAATATAAACAGGGTTGCATACCAGAGACTTGTTGGCATTTGAAACTTCTCCAATTTCTTTAGTTTGCATTAAGTTTCTTGAAGTGGGATTTAAATTTAGTTCAAGCTGCCTGAGTCTTTCCACAGCCGTTGCTTCATCACCCTGAAAAGTGACACTTCAGAGTTCCTTAGAATTTAGAACAAAACGAGAAAATGCAATAAGAAAAGAGAGGTATACCTGACCAAGGAGGAACAAGCAAAAGGCTTCCTCGAATTTTAAATCAATGCCTTCTGATGCTACTAAACACTCGCAAAATGTTTTAGCTTTGTTAATCTGTATGAAAAAGGATGTCGTATTAACAATAAATTAAAATGGAAAATTGTTAGATCTTGTTCTAGTTTCTACATCCATCCATTGAAACACTCCTCTCTTTTGCTTCCCATCATGTTTTATTGGACACTTACCTAGTTATAGAAGAAATTTGAGACAGATATCATGAACTATTATATCAGAACTAAGTTCATATTAGTAGCAGATCTATCTGCCCAAGACTCCAAGTTCAGCATTTAAACTTATAATCGAGAATTACCAAATCTCTTTGCTTGCTTGAAAAGCCAAGAGCAATATGAGCTATCAAAACTACGTAGAAACAATTGAAATTGACAACTCCTCTTTGATTCTGTGACTCAAGGGATTTTCTATTTTTCCTTGTAAGAGCTAATTTTTCCCAATGAATAAGTTCAACTATTTCCACAGCCATGAGCTTATTGAGTGCTTGATTTAAGAAGCATGGCCAGTCTTGAACATGGCATGAAGATTCAACATCCAGACCCTGTCTGAGCAATTCACGCAAAGCTGCAATAGCTCCTAATCTTCGTTCAGCATTTTCAGGCATACGAGGCATGCCCAAAAGCTCCAATGTGCATGCTGGAGCGAGCTCTTCCAAAGATTCTTCTATCTAAAGAAAATTAAAACGTTTTAATGAGGTGCAATGATCATGGAAAATGAAGAGTTGGAGTACACAGGGCCAAAAACTAAGACATTATAATTGATAGATCAGATTCAATTGGAGAACAAAATCTCCAACATCTGGTTTATTCCTACCTCTTTTCATTCTTAGAACCGTGGCTATAGCTAGGCACACGCCTTACATTTTTAACCAGAAGTGGAAGCCCAATGAGAGAAAGGAGCACATTCGTAAAATCCAGATTTACCTGAGACAACAGCGTCATCTTCTCAAGAGAAATTTTGCTCCTAAGAAGACACTGAGCACGGGCAAGAGCTTCAAATCCTTGGGAAATATTGTTCTTCATAAAACCAACTTTCGCAATTGCACACTTCAAGAAAGCACCTATAATAAGAAAAGGGAGCATAACAAAACTGCCAGGAAAAAGTGGCTGGCAACCTCTTCTTTTGTCTTACCTCTGCTAGGGCCATAGAGAGAAGTAAATCGTGAATAAACGGCTTTGAGAGTGGATGTTGCAGGGCTCTTCGTCCAATATCTAGCACAAGCTTCTCTTCTCCCACCTGTATTGAAAAAATTGACATCTTCAACATCCAAATTGCTGACAAGTTGTTCAATAAATGCATATTTCAATTAGATTTTGCATTAATCGTGGCAGAAGACGTATTTTCAGATTCAGACGCTAACAGAAGTACGGACTTGTGTATTAGAGGAAGAAAACTAAAAGAAATATTCTCTCTTTGAAATAAGATGAAAATCAGTATTGATAACATGCTTAGGAAAGTTGAACGTGAATTTTTAATGCATGTATTGTAAGAAATTCTCCAACAGAAAAACAGTGAAACAGAATGGTACCTCCTGCAGGAGGCAAAGAGCACCAGGCAACCAAGCCCATGGCATACGAAGAGAAGATTTAGGGGGCTGCTTTTCCTTTACATTTCCAGCATATTCGGGTTCAAAAAGAAGTTTATCTCGGACATCCATCAGAAGATTCTGCGGGGAACAGATCAATATTTAAGTTAAACACAGAGCACAACTTAACAAAATAATAAATAACCAAGCTTACAAACATAATAACTAAAAGAAATTAACCCCCATTATATGTATAAATATAATTATCTTAAGGCAAGTAAGCTGAATGCAGAATATTACCCCCTACCTGGCGAGAAATAACAACATCAGTAGTGTAGCCCTCTTCAATCTCTGCACTTTTCAGATGCATCACTGACTTAACAATTTCATCTTTTTCTGCTTCATCAGGAACACCAAGAATCTGCGTGCATACATCATAAAGAGACCTATGTTATGTAGGTGGATCCCACTTAGCACCAACTCTACGATTGGTGAGATGCTGAAGAAAAATAAAATCAAGACAAGTGACACTTTTTAATATATGAGACGTAACGTCGATCTTCATCTAAACGGTTCTCGGTTTGGATTTAAGGAAAACCAGACCTGTAATAGGAGAATTCAAGGATATTTAAGTTTTGCGTGGGGCGAAAATAAATCCTCTTAAGTTATTTGTATCTAAAACAGAAAGTGCGAATACGGCAGTTTAAAATTACTAAATTAATATTTGGAGATCAGTTAGACACAATTCCGGAGAAAGTACCCAGAGAGAGGCATGCGTAACATTATTTCCTACCAAAAGAACTGAAGCTCAGAGTTCATATGGGATCACAGATCGTTATTTGAATTAACTACTGATATTTTCATATCAAAGAATGGTTCTCTTCAGTTCATATGATACCCTCCTCTAGAGAACAGAATAGGATTAACATTTTAGGAACTAAAAACTATGACTTAGAGTTCTTTATACACTTTCCGAAAATGCTTTGCACAATTAATTCATTCTTTTCATTCACTAAATTTTCCTACACAGTCCAACTCACCGCGGAATTGTGAAATTGGCCGTGGGTACAATTGTACAGCATTTAATATCACAGCCAGTACACTGAAAAACATTTTTCAGATATTAATTTTCCAACCAAAAGGGAGACGATAACCTGGTAGCAAGTGACGGGGATTTCGATAAATGGAGTCGGGGAATAAGCATCGCCATTTTCGCTGTTCCTGTTCTCCGCAACTCGAACCTCCGTTGCAGCACATAATCTCCACGAGCGACAAACTGTAGAAACCCCAGCTCCATACCGATTGTCACAAAAATATTCACCACATTTCTTCTTGTTATTGACTCTTTTTGGACCTAAAACATCATTATTTTCGCTATAATAGTAAAACTTGTTGCTTATCTCACTGTGCAAGTAGAGATTATTTACACTAGCCACCAATGAGTGAATATTTGCCATGAAATTTCAGATTAGCCTCATTTCAACAATTTTTGGACAAAACTGGGTAAAACTAGCATTTTGACTGATTTTTCATGTTGTGAAGTGGATTCCGATCTGGGTTTGGGTTGGATTTCCTTTTGCTTTACACATTCGGTATTTGGAGAGTAGAATTTGTATCTGTCGCACCCCCAACAATTTGCTTCTTTTATTGTTTTTTGTTCAAAAAGGAAAAATGAAAAAGTAAAAAGACGACAACGGGTTTTTATTCAGTCTTGTTACGTGTACATGGAGTTGAGATGACACTTTTTATGCATTGATTTTACCAATATTTTACACAAATTCTACACATCGATAGCGTCAACCTTAATATACACTTTGGATGTATAACTAATATAATTGAAATTCGTGATAGCAACATGGGATGGGACGGGACGGGTTAGCCATTCTCATCCCACTCTGTCGAGGATGGATCGAGGTTGCCATCTCCATTTGGTCATGATTAAAATATTTTCAGTTACCCTCCTATTTAATTAATTATTTATTTTTAATATTGTTTATAACTAATTTTTTTTTTTAAAAAAAAGATTCGAAATGAGTTTGGAGAATTCGGAGCAAGGATCATGTTCTTCTTTCCCATTCCGCGAGACAATCTAAGCGAACCGGAAGTGAAGAATTTCGTCGTTCCTATTACAAGGATTAACTTCTGCAAAAGAAAATTATTTACGTTTTGAGATTGTGGAAGTTAACTCCCTTCGAGCAGTGCAAAGTTTTAAATTAGAGTTGGATTTCCCTTTTAACCGATGGATTAATTGTATTAAGCTGATGCAATTTCGCCCTAAAAAAGGAGAGAAATTAATCACTAAGAAACGGAAAAGTTGGAGTGGAGGCCCTTAATTTATTAAATTTATACAGCTGAGTCCTCAAACTTTTTTTAGTTGCTAATTCTTCAACCATTCGATTTTAGCTAGACAATATACGCTCATGTTTACATTAAAAAGTCACCTATCTGCAGCATTGTTCATCGATTGAGTTAACACTTAATTTGCTTATTGAGTACCATTCTTGTCCATCTCGAAAAAGCAAGATCCAGGAGAATATCGGTCCAATGCTCATTTCAGCTATCATCCATGATTTAATATTATCTTAACAAGAACGGATAGTGAATCGGAAATGTACCACATATTACAATAAGAGAACATAACTGGAGTTGCCAAATATTAGTACAACACTCGAGTCCTTCCTCACCTTATCACGTACAACTTTCTCGGGCAATTTCAAAGAAAAATCGAAAAAAAAAGGGTCAAAATTTGGAATAATCAAACACAAGCCATGTGTTCCCATCAAGTCTGAGGTACAAATAAAGTGATCTAAGATTCCAGTATGCATAGGTTTCATCTAAAGCTCGCACTGCAGTAGAATCAAACCGACGAATATATTAACTTGTGAACTTGATAACCATTAAAAGCGAGCCTTTCGTTTGCGAGCAGTGTATTTGGTATCTGCAGGCACAGCATTTCCCTGTCTCCTCATCTGTTCCTTCTTCCTCAGAACCCATTCTCTTCCCTTCATCTTCTTATTTAATTTTTGCTTTTTCCTTGGTCTGTGTCTGTCTGATACACAAATCTGCAATACAGTAACGAAATTATGTGACAACCATACAGTAAATGAAAATTTGCAGTCATTTTCAACAAGGCAACAAGAAATAAGCAAAAGGCCCGTGTAAGTCGATTAATTTTTTTTTAATGAATTTGTAAATAATCAGTACTTACTGATAGATTATCTTCGTCAACACTGCTGTCTTCATCAGAACAGCTCTCACCATCTTCACCTTTTCCTCGTGGAGCTGCACTGCTTAGGGATGGTGGACCACAAGTGAGCACAAGGTATTCTTTTCTACTCTTTGTACTGTTTTAAGAAAGGGGTACCTCCAATCAGTTTGACAAACAAATATCATCATCCAACATTCTTCTACAATCTTCTTTTAACAACAATATGGAAGTAAATATCAAACCCACAATACACTGATGATGGAAGTGACCACCATATTGACAAGAAGACCAGCAGTGAATTCATTTGTACAAACAGGAGACTCATACCTCTTCTAAAACAACAAACAATACTTCTTTAAATAAAAAGTAATACAATTCGAAATGCCTAATCAAAAGTCTGTAGCCTCTACAAAGAGGCAGACCTAAAGTAATTTTAGAATTCTATCCCATCTATCAAACAATATTGGGTTGACAAGTTAGATTACCAGACAAAAGAAAGCTACAAAATAAATAGAATGCTCCAGCATATGCATCGGCACACCTGTGAGGATAGTCAACAACTACACCCCCAGAAAACCCAGCTCGCATAGCAAAACCCAGGATCAGCTCACGTTGAGCCAGGTTTTCAGGATATACTTGCAACACTGCCCTTGCTCCCCGTGCCAAACATCTGTATAATGTCCCAAAGAAAGCCCTACAAACACAATCCAAATGTTAGAACACAACTGCAGAAGAGAAATACCAGTTCCATCAAAATGACAGGTATCATTTCCATTAATAACATCAATATGCAAAATTGGGAAGGATAAGTAGAGACGACATACTTCAATCTTATACGTGGCTCATGAGAGGATTTGTCAGCGTTGCACAACCACTGCTCGAGAAAATGTAAAAAGAAACGAGCACAATGAGTTGTTTAAAACGTGTCAAGGTAGAAAATCATCGAGTAATGATCAAATTGGAGTACTTTTTTGTACCCGGCTGGTTCAGCCTCATAAATTCTGTCTCCTACTTTCTTAGTTTGTCATATTAGGAATTAACTACATGTGCTACTTATCAATAAATCATCTGTATGCGAAGAAATCAAACCTGAACAGCTGAAATACTTATGGCACCATCAATAACCCCAGGTCGAAGACCTAAGCCCTACAGTAATTCATCATACACGTGTTACTCTCCACTGACAACAATCAACAAGTCAAACAGAAAAGCTACAAAGTAGATAAAGCTTCAAAAAAGTAATTTTACGAAATGCAAAAATATTAGACATGAGATATTAGATGTGTGCAGCTTCAGCAATCGTAGTCAAGGTAATACTAAAATCATAATGCTAAACTTCTGGGGTTTAGTTTGAACTCAGAAACCAACCCGGCCCATGTCACCAAGTACAAGGTCACCCTCAACTTCACGCTCCAATGCAACATCTGGATTTGTTAGAAGATGTTAATGAAAAAATATAAACACAAAAAGAGAAGTAATAGATATTTTAACTGAATTCAAACAAAAAAAAAATCCACATACCCAACATTGATTGTGATATATCTAAGCCAATCCATTGGTGCCCATTGTCTGTCAATGTCTCCCCGCTGAGTCCTGACCCGCAACCTAAAACATGCAATAATTATTTTAAGCAGAAAATTAAGTAAAGACTGTTGTACAATATGACCTCATCATTTAAGTGTGTGTTTTGGAAGAAGATACATTTAAGTTAGCGACATGATGACGCACGTACAAGTACCTTGAGGAATTAGAACCCCAGGAGTTGACCAAAAATCCATATGCCTAGGTGGCTTTTTGTTATTCAGAACCTCATAGCATGAGCCCAAGATTTGTGTAATCGTTGAATTTTAATTTAAATCTTTCCATCTTTTAAGTTTTAACAACATAAGAAGAGAACTTATTCTATTCCTCATACTTTTTTATTTTAAAAAGTAAAGTGCTTTCCCTTATCATCTAGGAGTGACTAAGAGATATGCCTGTTCTTAAATCACATATCTTGCATTCTCTTCAGGAAGGACATGAAACTAGATCCACAACTATCAACTCTTCAGCAAAACGCGCTTATTTTATTATGAATTCAATATTTCATAACTCACACGATTGAACATCTAACGAGAGAGATTTCAAATCAAAATATCGTTTTTTACTCTTTCTTCTCCACTCTTAAGCAACCAAATGCTGGTCAGTTATGAAAACTAAAGCTTCAACTTAATGACTTAGGCCCCGTTTGATAGGCGTTATTTTTTCGGGAACTAGGAAAATATTTTCCACTTTCCAATTTTTTGACTGTTTGACAGGCAAAATTTTCCACGG
>CAIGRT010200889.1:0-10487 GCA_903798405.1 Fraxinus platypoda | reverse complement strand
CGGTCCGGTCCGGTTCGGGACTTTTGGACACCCCTAAGTAAATTTTTGCAGTTTTATCATACACAAGCAAATGGATTAAAATTTCATATAAGTTTCCTTAAGAGTTTAATAATCCCTTCATTAAGAAATTTGAATATCCCTTTATGTAAGGAGGTTTCTATGTATTTTTCAACAGAGAACAATGGCTTTAAAAGATTGAGAGTGAAGAAATAAAGGTGGTGTATCGTGTTGGGCAGTATTAAAACAAGATCAATATTTCAGTTCATAAAATTTTAATTTTTTTTCTAATTTAAAAATCAAAGTATGTATGTGTCAATAAATTTAGATAAAATACCAATAAAATAGAAATGTAATAACGTCTGCACTCTTTTACACAAAATAGAAATGGAATACTATTCGAACTCGTTTGTATACTTTTGTTTTTATTACGCTTTGTATATTGTTTGGAAAAATTCTCGATAGAAACTTCACTTTGAAGTAAAAATATTAGAGATGGACTAAATTATTTGTTCGAAAATTGTTGATAATGACATTCCACGTTACCGGTTTGTATACTTCTGTTTTTATTACGCTTTGTATATTGTTTGGAAAAATTCTCGATAGAAACTTCACTTTGAAGTAAAAATATTAGAGACGGACTAAATTATTTGTTCGACAATTGTTGATAATGACATTCCACGTTACCAGTTTGTATTCTTATGTTTTTATTACGCTTTGTATATTGTTTGGAAAAATTCTCGATCGAAACTTGACTTTGAAGTAAAATTATTAGAGATATATGGTCTAAATTATTTGTTGGAAAATTGTTGATAATGACATTCCACGTTACCGGGCATATGTAGAAATTTTGTCACTTTATATCAAAATGGCTCTGTCTTTTTTATTAATAGAAATCTACCAAAAATATTTCTATATTGTTTCTATTTTAGTGCTGTTTATGTCAATTTTCCTTTTTAATTATGGGCCCGCCCATACCTTTAACTACCCAAATTGAGAGAGACTTATTTAAAATAAGGCAACTTACGAAAATACCCCTAAAATTAGGGATTTTTTGAAAAATCATATGAAAAGTATTTTGAAAGAAAAAATAGTGTAAAATTAAGTGTCAAAAAAAGTGACACGGTGTCACTTTTTAAATTTAAAAAAAAAAAGTGACATTGTGTTACTTTTTAAATTTTGTAACTGTCACTTTTTTAATTAAAAAATACATACAGTGTCGTTTTTATTTTAAAAAAATGATGTTTGTCACTCGAAAAAGTAACTTCATTTACTTTATTTAAAAAGTAACCTCATTTAAAAATGATATTTTATGTCTCACTTCTATTAACTAAAGATAAAACATAACTTCATTTAAGGAATACAACATCCTAAAAAATGACAAACACTAAAAAATGTGAAAAACACTAATCAAAATTTTAAAATAGATCCAATAGATAGTTTATTTTCTTTTATACGTTGTCACTTTGTGATTATGTTTCACTAATATTAACTAAACATAACTTTATTTTAATAACACAGTAACCTATAAATTAGAAGTGACAAATTCAAAAAAGTGACAAAAATTTTTTTTTTTTTAAATAGACTTCTTCTTCGGAACAATGCTTGGTGTATAATCATTTTGACAACATTGTTGACAACATGTCACGTAGTATGTTGTCATTTGGCAGTTAAAAAAATATTTCATCTTTTCAACCAACACTTTTTTACCACAACCAACATTGTCAATATTGTTGTACAAAAACATTGTATATTTTTCAAAAGAGCACACAATACATGTGTTGTGTTCGAAACTCATCAAGGACAACCTTATTAACGACATCAACATGTTGGATTATTTTTCAAAAGAGCACACAATACATGTGTTGTGTTCGAAACTCATCAAGGACAACCTTATTAGCGACATCAACATGTTGGATTATTTTTCAAAAGAGCACACAATACATGTGTTGTGTTCGAAACTCATCAAGGACAACCTTATTAGCGACATCAACATGTTGGTCATTACAATAGAGTCTTCGACGTTGCGTGAAACCTTCTCTCTTCAACATCTCCCTTTCTTTCAAAATAAGCTCATCGTTACTCAATTGGGAATCTGATTTTGCAATTATTGTCTGAATTGTATTGATAAAAGCACAATAAGCATCGCTGGCATTCCCAATTAGTCACAACATACAATTTGCATTCAAAATCAATTGAAATATGATTCAACAATTTCGCGAGCACATTTCCATACCTAACATCGGCACCAATCACAACAACACTTTTAGCCGAATACAGGAAAGTATGAAATAAAGGCATTAGGGTTTGGTTTTGAAATTGACCAAAAGATACTTTTTTCTTCTTTTTCAACCACACATTTCTCATCATATCACTATTCAAAAATCAATTCTTCCCCCAAAAATCCCTACCAAACATACTCATAGTATTTTATACTCTGTACTCACTTTTCACATGATTTTTCAAAAAAAAAAAAATCTTTTATTTAGGATATATAGTCTAATTTCCTCTTTATAATACCTAATCCCAAATTTATAAGATTAGTTCATGCATGCCCTACATAATTATTTGGAAAAAAAATTGATCTTTAATTTCATAAATTTCGTAAAAATCTTGACTTTTTCAATACACATAGTACAAAGGGCCATCTGTTATGTAAGGATAAATCCCTATGTACAGGGATAGTTTCACGGAAGGCCCCTCACAAGGGGATGGGCCTCACATGTATTAAAAAATATATATATTTGCTCGGACCCCACCATCTGTGTTGTCTGTAAAATCCCTGTAAAAAAATTTCTGTAGCCCAAGCATGGTTCGTTCTGTAATATAGCCCAATGATTGGTTTGACCGGACTATGATCTTAACGCTTTTCTTGCGTTTTTAAAATGTAATTTTGTTGTTGTGATGAATGGCTTTGAGATGAAGACATGTGATGTGTTTGTAACGGTTGATTGAAGGGTTTTTGGTGGAATTGTTTATTTACTGATGAGAGAGGATATAGAGGTGTAATCATTTTTTTCTGTCTTCTCTATGAAGTCTTCTGCTTTTTTTCTTCTTTTGATGAGATCTCTCTATCAAGAGTCTTTGAAGTCTTCTGCTTTTTTTTTCTTTTTCTTTTTTCCCTTCTTTTGATGAAATCTTTCTACTGAGAGCCCAGTAGATATGACTTCTATTGCTCTTGGTGAATAGTTTCTTGGTGTAATTAGGGCCGGAAAAAAACTCTCGAACCGAATCGAGCGCTTTAAAGTGAAATTCCACATGGTTTTTGATCATATTCCATCGGAGGTAGAGCTGCGAGTTCTTCTTAAATTAAATATCCGAACAGATATTTGAATCGAGAATCGACGGGTTCAATTCTTGGTTCTAGACGAAGAATCGAAGAACCGAATAAAAATCGAATATCCTTAATTTTTTTTCTTAAATAAGCCAAATTATTTTTAAAAAAAATAAATTTGCTAACTAATTAATTTAACCGAAACCCAAAATATGATTTTCTTATTTTTAATTTCCAGCACAAGTCCAATTTATCAAATTGACCTAAATTTTACACAAATACTTATTCTACCGTAATGTCGTTTCTGTATGGAGAAATCGAATTGAAAGTCTCTCTTTATTATTGTGAGTTCGATATCTTCCTCTTCCTATGATTTTAACTGTCAAATTTATAGAGAACTCAACAAAGTGAGGCGCAAAAGATATTACGAGATTGAACCACATTATTTTGTAAGAGCTAAAATTGAACATATCATTAGTTGAATTAATGTAGCGTTCTTGTAAATATCAAAAAATTTAATCATTGTGCGGAACTTGAGAACCGAATGGAGCCAAACGGAATCGAACTCAAATGGTTCTATAATTAAATTTGGACCCGACGATTCTATTTACTAAATACCGAAATTTCAGCTTCGATTCGATTCGATTCGGTTCTCCTTATGAACATTTTTTCTATGTCACAATTAATACTCGTAATTGAATTCTTAAAAATGCAACAATTCAAATTGAAAAAATAAAAAAAAATACCCTCGATTATGACAAGATTTTCTCTGTAAGAATAGCTTATACTATCATAAAGAGCCAAAGAAGCTGAAAACAAATCGTTTGGTGATGTAAAGCATGAAAAGAGCATGCGATAAATATAGAATAAATCTCTCCTAATCTTCTAAACGAATTAACATAGTAGGTCATATGTCCCTTTTCTAAGTTCATAGGTCATATGTCACTTTTCATCATCATAATCAAAATTAACTAACATTTGGTCACACACGCAATATTGTGATTAACTAGTTATTGTAAATTTTGACATTAAAAGTCCCAATCATCGTGACCAAATTACACCACTGTTTAAGTAATCAATAATAGTTAAAACTTTAGAAAATTGAACTTTTTTTATCGCGAGTATTTTTCTAAACAGTCGAGAAGCCAAAACTCTTTACCGAACTTTTTATATTCTTGCATAAAAATATAAAACTTGTAAAATAGTTATGGTTAAACGAGCATGCATTTTTTAGTACATTGTTGGGACACTTTTTCCCGACAATAAGAACTAGTTGAAGGTTAATGCATCATGAGATCAAACTAGCTTTATTATATTCTCAATCTCTATCACAATTTAAACTCTTAATTTCATTTTTGAAAAGACATCCATTCAAAAGACAAAAACTTGTTAATCCTAATTGAATTCTTGAAAATTCATCAATGAAAAATAACAAACGGGTTATTTTCGAAAAGGATAGCAAGGCTGTCTAAGACAAGGCGTGCAATAATGAATTTTCTTTACTCTTTAATCAATAATTATTGATGTCCCACAAATATGCATTACCCAGCACCTACACCCGAGGAGTAATGTTGCCCACTCCAGCTATGCTTGCCTAATCTCCTCGGGAAAGGTACCTCGGGTACGTATCTCCTTGGGCAGATGATGGAACACCTTCCACCACGTAGATCTGGTCGAGCTATCTCCTTGGGAAATAACATTTCCTGTTAACTTGAGATCTCCTCAATGTTATGTCTTAACCGCGCACCTAACAACCCCTGATCGATTAGGATTCTCCAATAAGATAGAGCTTATCCGGTACCAAGGATGTTAAGTCATGTTGTTTCTATTCCACGCGGATACGACTCTAGCACAGGAATTATATCTTTATTCAAACGCATCAATGGAGCAATACCTATCAAGTTGCAACTTCAAACTATGGAATAACTTTTAGAGATTTGAGTAACTTAATTCTACCAGAAATGTACCACCTACATCTATGAATACAACACCACAATTAATTATCTAGGTATGCTTTTATATAATTTTCAGCATATATCTTTTCACACAAATTCTGTCTCTAATTTAAGTATCGGAGGGGCGACGAGAAAACGTCTCGACGCCTTTGTTTCAGATACCTAAAGATTCTGTTCATGCTCATTTTCAATCCTCAAGTTTGGAAATCAACACGTACGATTTTTTGTAACATCAATTATAATATTACAAAACAAAAATTTGCAAAAGCCAATGAGTAGTATGACTTTTTATTAATAACAACTTATATTATTTTCATCTATTCAGAGACGAAATTATTCCTTTTTCCCCCCTCGATCATACAACTATCATTGTAGCAACATTTCCAAAATTCATTGACAAACAGGAAATTACATAATCGTGCAGCCTGTAGTGCTTTCTTCGCTGAAGTAATCGCACCTCGTGACATAGCAAGGCCTTCCATAAGTATATCCAGGTCCACATGGATAATTCCAGTCGTAGCACGGCTGTGGCTGCGGAGGCAGCTGACACCCACAACCATGGTAGCACGGCCCTCCTCTATGACCTCCACAGCACGGACAACAGCAAACGGGCTTAGGCGGCTCCTTGGGCTTCTCGGGCTCCTTGGGCTTTTCAGGTTGCTTGGGCTTCTCCGGCTCTTTGGGCTTCTCGGGCTGTTTTGGCTTCTCCGGCTCCTTGGGCTTCTCGGGCTGTTTTGGTTTCTCTGGCTCCTTGGGCTTCTCGGGTTCTTTAGGCTTCTCCGGAGGTTTCGGCTTTGGAGGCGGTAGGATTTCAATGCACTTAATAATCTTGCCACCCTTGCAATACAATTTGTCACGAATCTTCTCAGGATCACAGCATATTACAGTGATTGTCACTTTATTTGCCTTTTCATCGAAAACCCTGTCGCTAATTTCTCTTGTCCCAAAATTTTAAACATCACCAAAAAAAGAAAGCTCAGCATAATCCAAAATATTTCTGATTGCTCAACAGCAAAAATAAAAAAAAGGGGTTTTAAAAGAAGAAGGCTCACGAGGAATTTTGCAGAGAATTTTCTGGATCTTCTTGTAGCAGCAGGGACATTGGAGATCAACTTTCAGCACCATGAAAGTTTTCTATCACATAACATCAAACGAAATTGAAGCGAAATCGAACAAGAAATCCAAAAATCAAACAAAAATGAATAGAAATTAGTGGGGTGTGATCAAAATTGATACCTTAAGCTCCATGGTTGATCGTGAGGAGTGATAGCTCTAGAATCAGAGAAAAAAAGAAGAAAAGAAAAGGGTTAGTTAATCTTGATAACAAAGTTGAGGAGGAAGAGGTACCATCCTATAATCTTTATATATATAAAGTTAGGAAGGAGAAAAGTAGGAGGTTTATGATATTGAATTTTAATGAAAATCATCAAGTTTTTCCTGTCCTACCTATAGGGTGTGGTGGTTATAT
This sequence comes from Fraxinus platypoda, assembly GCA_903798405.1. Lineage (NCBI taxonomy): Eukaryota > Viridiplantae > Streptophyta > Magnoliopsida > Lamiales > Oleaceae > Fraxinus > Fraxinus platypoda. The sequence goes on along the minus strand of CAIGRT010200889.1, from coordinate 3,793 downwards.
ATTGCTGACTCTTTACTCAGTGTTTTGCATGTGATGATGACACTGATAGGCACAACCCACCTTCCCAAGTTTTTTATTCACACACAAGCAAATGGATTTGGATTTCCATTGTGCATGATTGAATTACCCTAATATTAGGGCTCTGGAGGAAATGTGCATATGATCAAGGGAGATGAACACAGAGGTAATAAAATGGACTTTCCATATTTCAAGTAACGTTATTCATAGTCTCCGATTGTAATAATCATCCTTACGTGACCATCTTGTATTTGAGGCATTAACTTGAAAGGTTTCAATTTTCTTTTTCTTTTTTTTTTTTAATAAGTAGATATGTTTCCGACTTAGTTCTCGATTTTTTTCTAATTTAATTAGACGTTATGTTACAATAAAACGGCATATTATCAAACTTCAAATGTTATTCGTTCGGTTAAAGTAGTGGTCACTTAATTTTTTTAGTGTAATTCTACATTGGTCTTCAAACTTCATTTTATTTCATGTCGATAGCTTATTCATATTCTTTAATTTTTCTTGACCAACAAAAAATTTAAAACAAAGTGACCAATTTAACAAAAAAAAAAATTTACAACATCGTCTGTAAAATTGATTTGAAAGTTTCACTTCTAACCATATTGTTTCATTTTCATGAATAAATTAATGTATTTTTGGTACAGTTAGGTTAATCTTTGATCCTTTTGGCCCCCTTTCTTTCAATTTTTAATGTTTGTAATAGTTTTTTTTTTTTTTTTTTTCTAGAATTGTGGTTGAAAATAAAGGAAAATTCTTCGATTTACGTGTAATATTATTTTATGGAAGATTATGTGATTAAAAATAAAATGGAGAAGAAAAAATGAGAACGAGAGAGGCGGCTAAACGGGGGCTTGCTTAAACAATTTAAAGAGAACTTTTGGATGATAAATTATGAATAAGTGCATCCAAAGAAAATGGGCATACATTTAATAAGAAAAAAAAGGACAACGCTTTCGCTTTCAAATACAAAGTTTTCCTTTAGCGTAAAAGCAAATTTTTTGGCCGTTGAAGACCTTTAGCGTCAATGAACCTCTTTAGCGACCAAACGTTTTGATCGGTAAATGTATAAAATTAAGTGACCATTATTTAGTCGGTAAAAGTCTTGTTTTTGGTGGATGATAATCCTAACAAATTGGTTGATTTGCATCCTATTACGACTAACGTTTGGTTGGCAAAAGCTATTACAATATTTCATCAAACGATATTTGGTAAATAAAAATACTCCACCAACGACCAAATACTGATCTCTAATAGTTGGTCGTTGATAGTATAGTAGCAGTGCACTTTGGTTACTAAAGATAAAAATCAACGACCAAACGTTGGTTGGTGAATGGTCAACAATTTGTTTTTGACCTCTAGCAACCAAGATCTGGCCCTTGTTTGGTCACAATTATTTGCAAAATACATTTTTCTTTTTCTTATTTTTAACTACACATTTTTCAATAAAATAATATTACACGCAAAATCAAAATTTTTCTTTATTTTTTAACCGCAAATTCGTCATCAAAATACTATTCCGAAATGCATTTTGGAAAAAAAAAAAAATAGGACTCAAAGAGGCTTCTGATTTGATTGCTAGTATTTTGACTAATGGTATTTAATTGGACTTTTAGAGCCTTATTAATTTTTGTAATTAATAAATATAATAAAGAATGCACAAGAAAAATGACAAAAATGAAAAAAGAAATTAACAAGAAACATATAATTATCTGAAATTCCATAGCTTCTCTTCTCCGAAACTCTTGTACCCTGGCCTGCTGAGGCACATCCCGTGATTTACCTCCTCCGCAATACTTTAGGGGAGGGGCGGGCCCATCAAGATTGGGGTTCAACCTTTTTTTATTATTAAAAAATTAACAAATCAATCATTAGATACACTGGAAGATCATAAGTACATGATTCAACTAACGTAATTGCTCATAGATTTTCAAGAACTGAACATTCAAAAGCATTCGAAAACAATTCGGAGAAATTTATATAAAAGTTAATGTCAACTGAAAAACTCGAACTTGTCACATGTACCCGGGTCTCGGAATTCTACTTCGACTCGTTTGGTTAACTACTGATAAGTGAAGAAAATAAAATTAACCACTACGTCAACAAAAAACAACAACAATGGAAAATCCGAGAAAATTCTTTCCTTCATTTGTTACTTCCAGACGTTTGTTTGATGACATTGAGCCCTCTATAGCACCAATTTGGAAGTCACAAATGTCAAATTGAGTAATTAATACCTGCTCCACTTTTATCACCCGGCCAAGAGACACCAAAATCCACTTTTTGATTTATTTAATCTATTCCACGTTACACCACGATTTTGAATTAGGAGAGGGATTTCAAGAAATGACAGATCTATTCACTCTATCAATAANTTTTGAATTAGGAGAGGGATTTCAAGAAATGACAGATCTATTCACTCTATCAATACCCGAGCCGAATCTGGTGTATCATAAGGAATTTTTCGTTGAAGTGCGGTAGACAATTCCATGATAATTCCTCACCACCTCTGCTCTATGCGAATAAAAGAATCAGAAAACCATGGGACAACCTCCTTGAGATAGGTGGGGAAATCGGGAAGCGGTAGTTCACAATTTGTTAGGTAATTATCTCAAAAGTCAAAGTTGGAGAACTTCTATTGCAAATAATAAAAGGTAATTATTTATCCTATAACTAGTAGATGAATTCCAATTTTTTAGGGTTGTGTGGCCTGTGAGAGATAAAACAAAGAAGAGACGGCGGCTGAAATTTATCACACGCGTCTCTAGAGAATTAGCTTGGCTGGCAGCTTTGGGAGGACAAAGACTTGGCCAGCTGATTTGGGAGAAAAAGGTGGGCTGTTTTGCTGAAATATATATATATATAATAGATACACATACGGACACGCCTGAAGAGAGAAGAAAACATTGGATTGTGGCTATATTATAATATCAATCATGCTACATGTACATAATCATTCACACAATCTTTTACACCCCCCTCACATGGAGGGGGTCCCACAGACAATAAAATATTCGCGCACACTATTTATGTGAGATAGGTGCACGTACACCTGGTGTACAAGCAGCATTATTCTATATATATATACACGTACAGCAGAGAAAAAAAAAAAGGAGATTTGGCTGTGAACTTTTTCTTTGTAATACTTTGGAATTGGATTGGTGAGTGAAATCCTACATGGTTGTAACAATTTTTCATATTGTGAAAAAATTTTGACGGTCCGTTGCTAATATTCTTTTGAATAACAAAAGATCATACGGGTAAATAAAAATAAAGGGAACTGACGTAAAGTTTCCCAACGAGTTTCACAAAGATAGAATTTTTAGCAATCCAAATGGAAACTTACTCTCAAATAACAAATTCCTCTCTTCTCCGACCTTAAATTTTTAGTAATCAAAGGAATCTACAAATAAACTATTGGGGTAATAATTCATGCAAAGTACAAAGAGTAAAGGCACTCCTAGAGCAAGAGGGGAAAATTATAAGAATAATATGCCCCATTAAGGTTCGATTCTTTTTATTTCATCAAATGAGGTCTACATTTTGAGAGCAACTACAAATTTTTTTCGACCATTGCGATTAAAGGTCAAGTAAATTATTTGTTTTGAAAATTGCCGATAAATGTACATAAATAGCACAAAATAGAAATGCAATACAATTCGAACTAGTTTGTACATTTTTGTTTCTAGTACACGTTTTATACTATTTCGAAAATCATTCTTTCTCAACCAATAGAAACTTGACATTGAGTAACGTTATTAGAGATGGA
>CAIGRT010200878.1:0-11340 GCA_903798405.1 Fraxinus platypoda | reverse complement strand
CAAATTTGAAGACAAATTCCAATTTCATCAGCTGACCTTCTGTTGTGGTCTATAAAATTCATGCCATCTCTTTAGCAATCAAATTTCTTTTTCTAAACATGTTTAGAGAAAATTTAAATACATAAATATGGCCTCTCTATGAGGTGGTTAAACATACTATCTTATTAGTAAGAGGTCTAAGTTTAAAACTCTCCGCTTCACATATATAATGCATATATCATGCCTGCAATACAAACTAAATCCAGCCTACACATAAGGGGCTTGTAGCACATAGTCGAGGTGGTTCACACCATTGTACAAAATTTGAAAACATAAAATCCCTTATGTCGTCTGTGTTTAAAGTAGCGTTTTATTTGTTGGGAAAACATGAGTGCAGATAAAAACTTGTACACATATATTAATTGGGATTCAAGCTGCAAATCAATTGATATGTTCGAGCTTCTTTATTCAGGTTATCATCCAATACACAGGGATAAACCAATACACAGGGATAAATAGCAGCTTATGAAGCCTTGATTATCTCGAGCAACAAGAACGAAACAAGAACAAAAAACTAAGAAGGCATATAAGACTCACCTACATATGCAANATAAACCAATACACAGGGATAAATAGCAGCTTATGAAGCCTTGATTATCTCGAGCAACAAGAACAAAAAAACTAAGAAGGCATATAAGACTCACCTACATATGCAACAGTGACGCCCGAACATAAATTTACATGTATGCATGACTGCTTTTATGAATACAAACTTGAACACTGCAAGGGGGACTCTATTAAATAAGTTAGAGTTATTGCTATTTTAAAGAAAGCGAATTAAGATTGAGAAGGGAACACTCAAGATCCTTTTTCTTCCCCTCAATTCCATTTGAAATGAAAATGTTACCTTATCCATCTGAAACCAGATATGCTGCATCAGGCTTAAATGTAGTTTTAGAAGGTAGAATTTAAAAATGAACCACAAGCTCCAAATTAACAACTATTAAAAGAAAAAAAATTAACCTATTACTATATGTAAAAGATTCCTTAACAGATACAAGTACCAGAGCAGTATCCCAGAATAATTTCTATTCAGCCAAATCTTATAATTCACCAGTTAATAGCCCACATTTTCTTCATTCAAGCACAGTAATTTATTGCAAGAAAACCAATCAAACAAATGAAGAAAATAGAATACACCACATTATTCGGTGAGAATTGACTAGCCTGACTTTAACTACAGCACCAGAGCCTGAAGCCCATGGAGATAAATATCAATTGGTCAAGCTCCAATATCACATCCATCGGGCAAACCAACCACAGCCTCTCCAAACCGGCCAAGCAGAGGACCAATAACGAAGAACCCACCTCGAATCTTGCCAATGCCACTCAATTCAGGTTCTACAAATTTTTTTTTTCAAAAATTCATTTTAAAAAATGAGAAAAAGAAAGTGTTTTGGAAAATTGAAAATTGAAAACAGTCCGAAAATAGCAAAGAGAACAGGGTCTTCAAGTCCCTGTCAACTGGGTTAAATTGCTTAGGCTTTGGGGGTAGTGTACCATTGAACTTATTTAGCCTCCGTTTGGTGCAATTTTTGGAAAAGGAATGCATTTTTTATTGTTGATGTGATGAGGAATATGTGGTTGAAAAAGAAGGAAAAATTATTAATGTGATAGAAAATATTATTTTATTGAAAAATGTGTGGTTAAAAATGAGTATAAGAATGAGAATGAAAAAAATAATGTGACCCTGTTTGAGCCCCATTTTTTTGAAAAAAAAAATGCATTTTCAAACAGTGTTTTGACCACATTTCAACCACACATTTTTCAATAAAATAGTATTACACGTAAATTCAAAATTTTTTCTTATTTTTTAATCATACATTTCCCATCAATATATTATTTAAAAATACATTTTTTTTTTACAAAAATGGGGCTCAAACATGGCCTTAAAGGTAAATCGAGATGAATAAAAGTTTCCGTTATTTGAAGACAAATCCAGATGAGAAGTTTTCGATATTCGGGAATTTACTTAATCATGTATGACGAAAATAAAATAATTTTAATTTTTATCAATGATTCGCTTTGTATTTAGATAGAAACTGTGATAGAAATTATACATTTCGTATATTCTGCAAACTTCGTACTGATCTTGGAATACAAATAATCACAGTCTGCAATCCACAGTTGTTCAATTGTCCAGTCTCCAATTGAAAATTCACACAGGAAGCAAGAATGAGAGAATTAAGATTTGTCTTTTCTTGTGCTAGCAAGATTATCAATTCTAAATTTTCAAACCCTAACAGCCTATTAATAAAAGTTCAAGTGGGTCAAATTAAACTTAAGTCGATCCAATATTTAATTAATGCAATTTGATCCATGAATTAATTAATTTGAGCCTATTAGCAACCCAAATAATTAATTCTCTAATACTTGTTAATTAATTAATTGGTTAATCTTATTCTTTTAGTTTTCATTTTGTGTGTGACCAATTAGGTTCTCGATCACGATACCCAACGACGTGAATTGTTATTTTGATCTAATCAAAATCGATAAATTAAAATACTCATTTTTAATTTATCATCAATTCACATCCGTCTTCCCAGATTAACATCTAGTAATGTGTTAGGGCAATACATGTGACGAAAAATGTCATGCGGTATGACAAAATAAAATTTGTTCGTTTATCGTGAAATTATAATTATTTCGTTAGTATGTTCTGATTAACTACAAGATATGAATATATGTCGATTTCAATTATCGATCGTATATTTCATCACACTATTAAGTCAATGTAAGTCGAAAATTCTTTTCAACTTATAAGTACATCTTGGCTAAAGATTTCATTATCGACTTAACTGAATGCAATATACATTATAATATCTTACTATCTAAGAGTGACTAATCATTTATCGATCATTCATAGCTTTATCTGATTTTTGACATACTCGAACGATACTATATTAATGACCATTGGCATAGCAACATTCAACATAACCAAAGTATGACTGTCCTAATATAAGGTAGTGTCACTACACGTTAGCTTGTGGATCAGTAGTTACTTACTTCACAAGTAAGCAATGCTACACGTGATGGTTTATCTGTAATAACGATATTTATATTTCGTTATTACTTAAGACCACGAATGATTTAAACTTCAATCATATGTAATTTATATCTCACAATTACAACTCCTTGTAATTAATAAATTACCAAGATTTGAATATATGGAATCTATTATTTAATTTATTAGAATATTAAATTAAATAATAGATGTGTCATAAATAAAATGTATCAATTATATATTAAAAGTGTTATGTTCAAAGTTGATTGGATCTAAAGCATAATACAACAACAATATGGTGTGGCAGGGGCCCACTGAGATAATTGTACGAGAGGTGAAGAGAAGTATGAAAAGAGAGTGCACCAATCTCCGAGGGAATGTATCCTGCGAGATTCTTGTTGGAAAGAGAAATGGAGGTTACCTTTTGGTGGGTGTGATCACAGGTGATCCTGTCCTACTTGCATGGAGTTGAATCTGAATCAGACCAAGAATAGAGAGCTTTTTAATGGGTCTTCTGTAATGGCTTCTTTGAGGGCCAGGAGCGAGAGTTTGAATTCAACGAGAAGGTTGAAGAAATGGAGAATGTGGAGAAATAAACATAATTGAAGCAATAATGTAGGGATTCTTCATTGTAAAAAAAAATTAAAAAAATGAATGTTTAATGGTTGAGCTGAACTTCAACCAAAATCACCACAATTAACTCACAAAATGCAAATAATCAGTTGGAATTTAACAACCCAAGTTGTGACTATATTGATTGAACCAAATGTGATTACAATAAAGAAGAAAGAATGAGGAAGATTACAGAGAATTGGGGAAGAAGAAAGAGGTACAAAATTTTAACAAATTTCCACTTACTTTCCCCCATTCACTCCGTTTGTTTAAGTAGAAGGAAACTTGTTTTGCTAAAAGAAAATGGGTACACTTCTACAATTAAAACTAAGCACCTGTTTGGCCCTCATTTTAGGGTGTTGAACATTTTTGGAATAGTGATTGATGGGAGAATGTGTAGTAGAAAAGTAATGAAACTTTTTAGATTTGTGTAATATTATTTTATTTGATGAATGTGTGGTTGAAATGAAGAGAGAAAAAAAAATTAATATAATGTAATATAAAAAAATGGGGGCCAAACGGGGGTTAAGTAAAACGGCGTCGTATGTGAATTTGAAAATCTGTTACTTACAAACGAGCAAGTGCAATTTTAGTTCAAAGAATTCCGTTGTAAAATCACTTCAATGAATAACGACAAATGATAGCTCAAGTGTTAAATGAAAAACTTTGATAAATATGATAATTAAAAAATAAATTCAATCAATCAAAGTTTTTCAATGAGAAGATGAAGAAGAGTCAAATTCAATTTTATTTCAAAAATCTCCTCAAAATATTATCTCTTTAATGAATAATTGTAATAAATTAAGTACTAAAAGAGAAATGAGAAATTTCGATGAATATGATGATTTTACAAGTTTGATTCAATCAATTAAAATTTTCAATATAAAGAAGTAGAAAGGTCTATGCAATGTAAATGCAACGATTTTATTTTCAAAAATATATCTCTTTTTTAAGATTGATATAAATAAGTTAAGCACAACGAGTGATGAAAAACTTTGATGAAAGAATTGATTCAAAAAGTTTGATTCAACAATTAAAGTTTTTGCTATGAAGAAATAAATGAAATGAATGTAAAAATATAAATTCAAAGAATTTTTTTCACAAATATATTTCATAGTAAAACTCTCTTCTAATTGTTGCAATGAATGCAAAGTGAAGTGGTATGTATAACAGTCAAAATGCCAAATTTTCTGATCAATCGACAATCCATTCGGACGTCCGTATCCTGAACGGGCAATCAAACGAGCCGTCGTGCATAAAAAATCAGAATGGTTAAAAAATTTACCTTAAAACTAGAAGTCTGCGTGGTTAATCGAACATCCGCTTTGACTTTTTTTTTTTTGGATTTTCCTTTTTGATTGGTTTGAAAAATATAGACTTTTGAATGACGTTTTCACTTTATTTTTTAAGGTAAGTAATATAGTAAAAAGTTTAAATATCAAGTTGAAATACTTACCTTTTTTGAAGAATAATTTTTATGCAAGTGTTTTTATAAAATAATCTTTTCGTGCATAAAACTATTTTTGAGCTTTTATCGTTCATTACTAAATATCAAAGTATTAGTACCTTTATATTTGAACTAAAAAGTTTAGTTTTTTATCTTGCTTCGAAGTTTGCCTCTCATACTTCTCGTCTTGATATTTCTTTGATGTCGTCTCTCATGCTCATGCTCTTGATCTTGCTTGACGTTTATATTTTAAGTTGTCGTCTCGAATGATTTGACTTGAATGCTTAATTTTCACTTTGATCTTCATTTCGAGTTCGATTTATAATGCTCGATTAATTTTAACATTGAACTATCATCACTCAAAATTAATTGTTAGAAACAATATTAATCTTATTTGTTATAATCAAAACATTGATGATGAAATCAATCATAGGTCAATAGTCTCTTCTTAAGTAGTGAGACATGGAAAACGGGATAGATTTTAGAATAATGAGACAACCTTATTTCATAAGCCACCTACCCAATTCTTCTAATGATCTGATAAGGCCAATAGTACTTAGCAGTTAATTTAGAATTGAACTTGGTCACCCCAAATTGCTGTTTGAAAGGCTGAAGTTTCAAATAAATCCCACCTGAAATTCTCTCTCTACCCTATGTTGATCAGCATAGAACTTCATTCTTACTCTAGCTTGAGCCAAATGTTCTTTTAATAGTAGATCCATCTGATGCCTCTTTTGTACCAACTCTTCCACTGCTGTTACATTAGTGTGTTGATACGGCCCCAATGCTAACTGTTGTGGCTTAATGCCATATAAGGCTTCAAAGTGACTCATTTCGATGGCAATATGGTAGGTGGTGTTATACCACCATTCAGCCAACCACTGCATAGGTTGATGAAAAGTCATACATCTTAGGTACATTTCCAAGCATTGATTAAGTCTTTAGCTTGCCCATCAGTTTGTGGGTGATATGCATAGCTTAAGTGCAGTTTAGAGCCCATTAATTTGAACAACCCTTGCCAAAATCCACCAGTGAAAATCTTATCTTTAATTGATACTACGCTATGAGGCATCCCATGTAGTTTGTAAATATTATCCAGGAATGTTTTGGCTACAATAGAAGCTAAAAATATGTGTGCCAATGCTATGAAATGTCCATACTTAGTGAACCTATCCACTATCACTAGTATCAAAGTCTTACCCTTTGAAGGTGGTAGCCCTTCAATAAAGTCCATGGAGATTGGCTCCAAGAGTATTGAGTTCAGGTAGTGATTGCAATAAGCGAGGATATGGGACATGCTCTCCTTTGCATCTTTGGCAAATGTCACACTAAAGCGCCTTTCTTTTAATATCCTTAACCATTCCAGGGCAGAGGAAATGTTGTTTAGCTCTTTAAACACTAGCTTGGATACCTGAATGTGAGGTATTTTGAGATGAGTGGATATTTTGTATCAACCTAGCTCTTATCTGTCATTCAGACCCTATATACAACTTTTTATACTTGAGTAACCCATTCTTATAGCTCTAATTAGTAACCTCCTCAGGGTTGATTAACAGTGCCTCAATTTGTTGGTTAGCTATCTCATCCCCTTTATAGCTGGTACCTCATGTATCCAAGTGGGAATGCCATACGAAATTGTTGCAGCCTCCATATCTGATTCTTCTCTCCTTCACGGTGCATCAGCCACAACATAATCTGTCCCCTTCTTATACTGAATTTCTTAATTAAGCCTAAGTAGTTTAGTTAGCCATTTTTTTGTTGAAGAAGAGTAGTGATCCTTTGCTCTAGCAGGTATTTTAAGGACTGGTGATATGTTTTGATGACAAAATGGTATCCCTCCAAGTAATGTCTCTGTTTCCCTACTACAGTGACAAGCTTAGCAATTCCCTTTCATATATAAACATCCCTAGTTTCGCATTGCTGATGCCCTTGCTCATATAAGCAATAAGTCTCCTGCCTTGCATTAAACTGTTCCCATTCCTCCATGGCAAACATCTATCTCAAGAATGAAGGCCTGGTCAAAACTTGGTAATGCCAGTACGGGTGTGTTGCTTATGGCTGTCTTCAACTTCTGAAATGCCAATTCCGCAGCATTATCCCAGTTGAAACAATCATTTTTAAGGAGATCAGTTAGGGGTTTAGCTAGAATTCCATATCCTTATACAAATTTCCTGTAATATCCCGTTAGGCCAAGGAATCCCTTCAATTGCTTCATATTACTAGGCCTAGGCTACTGCTGCATAGAACACACTTTCTGAGGGTCAGCCGATACTCTTATGGCTGATATTATGTGACCCAAATACTCCACTTTGGATTACCCAAATGAGCATTTAGACCATTTAGCATACAATGCCTGCTTCCTTAATAACTCTAGTACAATGGATAAATGTTGACAATGGGATTCCAAATCAGAGCTATATGCCTATATACCAAGATATCATTAAAAAAAAACCAGAACAAACTTCCTCAAACACTCTTTAAAAACTTCATTCATCAAACATTGGAAGGTGGTCGGGTATTGGTGAGTCCAAAGGGCCATCACCTTAAATTCATAAAGACCTTGGTGAGTTTTGAATGCTGTTTTGTGTATGTCTGACTCTGCCAATTTGATTTGGTGATATCCAACCCTCGAGTCAATTTTGGAGAACCACCTTGATCCATACAACTCATCAATCAAGGGCATGAGGTATTTATCTTTGATGGTAAGGCTGTTAAGCTGCTTGTAATCTACAGAATCTCCAAGTTCCATCCTTCATTTTTACTAGTGACACGGGAAAAGCAAAAGTACTATTGCTCTACTGAATAATTCCAGCCTCCAACAATTTTTTTACCATTCTCTTCATTTCAGTTTTCTGTATATGAGGGCATCTACGAGGCCTTATTTTAAAGGGTCGGTCGTGCTCTATGAATACTTCTGGAAATTGTTCAAGTACAACAGCAAGGGTTTGGTCCTTTTCTTCCTTCTTCATTTCTTGTATTGGGCTACAATACCATAGGGTTGCCTATGGACCCACCCATTCATTTGGTTCCCTTCCATCATAAAATATTCCTCATTTAATTGTTCGCTCCTTAGTTCTACTTTGACCCCTTCACGTAAGAATATTTGGTGACATTTCTTTTTCTCTCGCCAAATATATATTTTATTTTTTATAATCCCAATCAATTCTTAAATGAAAATAATACATATATAAGGTGTTTGAGAGATATAATTTCGAAATTAAGAAAATTATTTTAAAATTTCAAAAATCATATCATAATTAAATTTTACTAATTAAATAGACAATTAAAAATGTTTTATTAATTAAATATATTAATGTTACAATATTATACAATTTATGATCATAATTACGTACTAGTAACAATCATAGAATATTATAGTCACAAATCACAAATTCTATAGATCACAACTTATTTTTCAGTCACAAATTATTAAATTAATTGGTCACGCATTATCAAATTGTAAGTCACGATTACAAATTTAGTTACAAACTCACAACTTTTTAGGTTACATATTATTTATTGATCACAAATTTAGGTTACATTTTTAAGTTGAATTATCACATGATTTTTTAATAAAAAACTTTTAAATTTGATTTTTGAATTTAAAAGTGAAAAAATCATCTGTGAGTGTAATTTCTACTTCTTAAATTTCTAATTACTTTCTCATTAAGAGAATTCCCAAAATCTCTAAATTGAGTTAGAATTACGCAAAACAAGATTCAAGATTTAGTGAACAATCTAACCATGCTTGTGCTTACTAAAGTGGGATTCAAGATTTAGTGAAGATTACTCATATGACAATGATATTTATACAAAATAATTAAGTTCAAAATACCAGTTTTTCTTAATTGCCACTTTACTATGCGTAAGGCTAACTTAATTTGTCAAGTTTTTCTTAAAAACAATATCTTATTTATTGTGCATCTACTTTTATCGACTTAAATACCAAAGATTTGGTTTCATTTTTTGTCGCCATCCATTTATTACAGACTGGGATGTGTTAGGCAATATGTACGTGCTTTAAATGAAATAAATAAAATAATTAATTAATTACATTAAAAGCAATATGTACGTGCATTTTAGAATAACGCTACACTTACAGTCCCCGTTCACAGCCTCCTTCACAGTCCACTCACATAGAGGTGTGAGCCCCACCCATGTATGAGAAGACTGTGAAACTCACTGTAAAGGGGACTGTACATTTAGCAAAATTGTGCATTTTATGGTATATATTTCAGTTTTGCATAAATGACTATACATGCAAAGAAAGTGACCCTACGGATCTAAAAGGAAGCTTGGTCGTTCCCCACATACTACACCCGCCTATTGAGTCAGTAGACCAAAAGCCTCGTTTCTTCTTCCGTGCCATTTAGCGCGTGGTTATTATAATCCACGTGTTCTGAATTTTTTAAAAAAATATAAAATTATAATCCCTCCGTCCCAATTATATATGCTTGTTTTGTTTTTCACACGGATTAAAAAAGCTTCTTTAATATCATTGGAAAGTTAATTTTTGTCAAGATCTTTCTTAATTTACCCTTATTTAATTTTCAGTATGTAAAACTAAATTATTGTTGGAACTANTGTTTCGTTTTTTACACGAATTAAGAAAGTTTCTTTAATGTCATTGAAAAATTAATTTTTGCCAAGATCTTTTCTAATTTACCCGAATTTAATTTTCAGTATGTAAAACTAAATTATTGTTGGAACTAATAAATAATTTGAAGAAGAAGAAGAAGAAATGAGTTGTTCCATATTTTTTTTTATAGTTTCTTGTATGAAAATTTTCCCTCATAAATGATAATTTACTTATATGTAATTCTTTTTTACATATAAATTAATATTTAACTTAAAAAGTTAAATAAATTAAAATATTTGATTAAAATTTTAAGTTAGTATTTTTTACTTATAAATCATTTTTATATTTTATAAGTAAATTTTTATCTTATTAGTAGTATTTTATTTTATAAACACTTTTTTTTATATATAAAAGCGATTTTTATCATATAAATATTTTTTACTTATGAGTAATCTTTAATTATAATGAAATTTTTTTAGAAATAATTTTTTTTAGTTAATATTTGTATTTACAATTTAATTTTGAACAAAATATATTGGTATTATTTTATAAATGATAAAATTAGAAGAGAATATGAGAAACGATAAAAACGATTTGGTAATTTGAATGAATCGGTCAAAATTACAATACACCGATTTTTGGTTATTTTTAAATTATCCAAAATCAATGCCTAAAAAAATAACAAGTATCAATTTTTTTCAACCCCTATGAACGGTGCCATTCAAATTGGGTCAAAATTGATGAAATTTTTTTCAATTTTTTGCATTTTCATTCATATTTCCATGTTTTATTTTGGAAAACATCATTTTCATTGATTTTTATCCAATTTTTCAAATAAAATTTGTAAAATGACAAATATACCTTCATATTTAAATAAAAAAGAAAAGAAAAGAAAAATAATAAACAAATTGCAATCATACTCTTAATTTTCTTCAAAAAAACACTAATAAATCCCAAACAAATTAAATTAAAAAATAACAAAGAAAAGAAAAATCATCTTTTTTCCTCTCTAAAAAATCACGAATGACCTCTCTGCCGACGCTCCCTATCTCGACCTCCCAATCTAACACGACGACGGCACCATCTCCACCCATGCCTTCCTCTCCCACCTCTCCACGACCATACGCTACAACCTCTTTTAGCGTCGCCCCCGGTACAAACTCCTCGATCGCTCTTCCTTAGCCTGCCCCGACTCCTTATCTAAAGCCTCCTCCGCATCTACAAGAACACCTCATACGTTTGCGTCAATTACATTTCTCTAATCGCCCTTTCACTTGGTGCGTGGCTTTTCCTTTACTTATTTCGTCCTTCAGATCAGCCAGTTGTATTCGCAGGACCCCCATTTTCGCCTTGTGAGATTTTGGTGGCGTCTACTGTTGTTATGGTGTTCTTTACAAACGTTGGACCCGCTGCTCATCTCAGCTTTGCTTGTCGGCTTGGCCATTGTTTGTACACATGATACATTCCACGTTCTCAAGGATTTGTTCATGGACATGAGCAGGGGCGGAGCCAGGATTTTACTTCAGGGGGGGCACAATTTACCTGATAATGAGCGTCGAGTTTTGTCATGGATGTAAATTTGCAGTGTTCTCACCTGCTCATTCTGACAGTGAAGAAGGGGAAATCGTAGATGAATTGAATCAGTTAGCAAGGGATAAT
>CAIGRT010200860.1:0-14064 GCA_903798405.1 Fraxinus platypoda | reverse complement strand
AATTGAATTTTGTAGGATCGCTTTCCTTTTTTTTTTTTCTTTTCAAGCTTTGACTGCCACCATAATTATATCATTAATAAAGGAATTAATCATAATGCTTAATTAGAAAAATCATTTGGTTTTGGAATAATGAATTAGATTAGGTAATTACTCTGTATATATATATAACTAAAATTAGGTTAGGAAATTATCATAATTATATGTATGTATATATGTTAAATGCGCAAAATTATAGTAAGAATAATTATAAATACCCTAAATATGGAGCAAATAAGGGAAAATTTCATTTTTCACATAAGGAAAGATTTCATTATTCAATCTATGCCAATATTTAATTATTTTCACACATACACACACTCACGGCATTCACCTTTCTCCCACACACACAAGTCATTTCATTTGTCCTACACACACAAAAATTCATAAGTGGGCTCTTAGTAGTCAAATAGTTCACACTCATTTTATCAAATTCCATTCAATTACAAGGTAAGTGATGTTGCAAGTGGTTTATGTGAACTTGTATCTTGTATTTTAAATTTTGGAATTCGTTCGTGGCCCATATATGTTTATGATAAGAGGGCCGGAATTTAGTAGCCTACGCACATAAATTACTACCACTTATGTTCGGAGTAGTTCATGTGTCTCCTATATGTATGATATGAAATCCCATTTTCCTTAATTTAAATACAAATTATTTGTTCACTGCACACACTTAATGAGATTTCCTTAAATCTCACCCTTTAAGTTTTACCCCCTTTCAGGTAATTAGAACTCGAGAGTTTGGAGCTGGAAATCAGTCAGTGGTAGCGGGATGTTTTTATTTAAATAAAAGGGGAATTCATATATATATTTTTTTTAAAAAGATTTTACATAATTGGCTACTATTTGGGAATAAATGTTCTTTTTATTTTATTTTACCTTGAAAGACATTTTTTTTATTGATAAATAAATGAATGTTATATTTTTTATGTTCGATATATATATATATATTTGGTTTAGTAACACTTGAGTTTTCAAGAAATTGGGATGTTTCATAATTAGTCAGGAATCATCACCTTGTGAGGCGTTTAAACTCCTATTTTAGATGAATTTAATTTTTTGTGTCATGCCCATGGTCTCTATAGAAATGACAATACTTGCTCATGTCCCTCTTGCTAGTAGACGTGGCCACTAGTTTTGGCTAGTTGAGCTCTTTCATGTCTCAAATCTCCATCAATACCTTAGCACACAAAGTGTTCAAATGAGTAAAGGCCTTAACTTCTTCTCGCCTCTGCTAGTCGATCGATCTTGCGCATACCCATATTCATGTGCTCATTTTTCAACTTTTTTTAGCAGAGGCTTTTCACTCATCATGTAACTTTCGGTTGTGAGTTTTTGGTTCTCATCCTTCTCGAAAAAAATTTGTGGCCTTCTCCGCTTCCTCTACATCTACGTATTTGTCTCCCTTTTTCAACAAGTCGTGCACCGACCTAAGAGGGTTCTTTGAGAGCGACATCTTAAATGTTGATGCCATTCACTAATGCAATTACTACGATAGACATTTGAAAGTTATTTATGCCAAGTGTGCCCTACTGAACCTGGCCAAATATTCCTGTTAGGGCTCATCTTTCTTCGGGACAACTTACATCAACCCAATGGTTGTCTTCTGCTTTATTTTGCTACTCCAAAAATATGCCACAAAGCTCTTAGAAAGCTCATCAAAAATTTTGATAAACCGGGGTGCTAGAGTTGATACCCAATCCCTAGCTTCTCTTATTAGCGTTGGCAGAAAGGACCGACACATCACTGCATCTAGGGCTGCATACAATCTCATCAAATCAATGAAAGTTCACAAATGATCAAGTGGATCCTTGACTTCGTCATACACTTCTATCATCGACTATTTGAATCCTTTTGGTAAAGGGACTTCCATGATTTCCAGTGCGAAGGGGTCTTCCTCCAAGACCATATGTCCGCATCTATCCTTTCTACTTGACAATGTATCATCTTTCTAGTTCATCATTTCTTTCATCTTGACTCCAAGTCTACCATAGGTCATGGAACTTGCGACTTTATGGGACCCTTGGTTTGCAATCGTCGGCTGAGTAATCGGGGGAGTAACCGTTTGAGCCACTTGGGGCGGTTGTCCGCGTGTATCTTGTGGTGGAACTTTTGATGGATTAAGGGATGGATCGGCCGATCTCTGAGTTTGGTTTTGCAAAGGAGTCATCATGGTAGCCTACTGAGTTTCTAGGATACTAAACTGACTCTGTGTTACATATTGAGGCTGCGGCGGCAGGTCTTGACCCCGGGCAACAGACTCCGACGTGTTTCCAATCAAACGTGTGTCATTCCTAGTTCGTATTTTCGACATAGCTTTTATGTTCAAAGAGTTCTCACAGATGGCGCTAATAAAATAATGAGAAGACCTTTCAACTTCCTTAGCGGAGCAAAACGACTTCTGATACTATGATGAATAGTGAACACCTGCAAAAAGAGGTTGGGGCTATCTCCTTCGCTGTATCTCCAGCATGAGAATTAGTGATCGGATTTTTATGAAAATGACTTAAAAGAAAAACGAGAGATGACCAGAAAATTATAGTGTAAAACCTAGCACGTCTGTGAAGTATTTATTTATGCATGTGCCATGTAATCGCTAAGCGATTATTGTGCACGTGTCCAACGTAACACGTCCACTTACTAAGCGATTGTCGCCCACCTATCGAGTGGTCAACCTCTACCCACTAAATGTGTAATGGGATCTGCGATAACCGTTATGTGATTTTCAATCAATTAAAAGGATATTCAGGCTATGGGGAGTCGTGGTGATCGATCTACCTTAGAGGTAGTCGGGCTAGCATAGCGATAGTCGGGTAATTGCCTTTGTTTCATTGGCCATCAGAATCCACTAGCATGATCAGGTACATATATAATGTTTGAGATAAGCAAGTTTACTATATTGATATAAGCCGAGAGCGAGGTATTTTTAGAAGAAAAATGTTGTAAGAAAAATTCCTACAAAATTTCCAACAGAATTTTGAATTTTACTCAGGGGGTGAGCCCCATGTGAGTAGAAATTTGATTTTTCTACCCACCCACACCCTGATGTGCCCCATGTGAGTAGAAATTTGATTTTTCTACCCATCCACCCCTGATGTGTCTATCCGAATTCCTAACTCATTTTTAGAAAAGTAAATTGACAAATAAAGGGTGGCTGTATCGGAACAATGGGCTATTCGCATTGAGCAATGCTAGATGTACACTTTTGTGTACATCTAGTTTGACACTCCCCTTACATGGGGGTGGGGTCCACGATTTTAAAAATTATGGGTCTCACCCCCACGTGAAGTGTACATCTAGTTTGACACTCCCCTTACATGGGGGTGGGGTCCACGATTTTAAAAATTATGGGTCCATGTGAAGGGAGTGTCAAACTTGTTGTACACAAAAGTGTACAACAAGAATTATTCATTCGTACACAAGAATTATTCATTCGCATTTGGCCAACTGCCCATTTCCTTTCTTCTACCACACCGACAAATAGTAACAAGAACCAGGCCAAACTTATCTTCTCTGCATATGGCAACTTCCATTTCCTCTGCCTTTCCTCCAAAAAAGAAAAAACGCTATGCAATCTTAACACTCTCATTCTCGCTTCTTTTCCTTCTCAGCTTATTCTTCTTCTTCTTCAGCAGAAGAGCTCTTCAGCCCACACTCTCTCTCTACACAGATCTCTACTCTCAAACACCCTTTCCCCTTCTGCATACTCCTCCTAGATCCACTCAGGTTTATGAAAATTTTGATGAAATCACACGACCCATTGAGTCCAAATCTGATCTTGATGAAAATTCCAATGAAAAACCTGTAAGTTCGTTTTATGACAAAATTACTGAAAAAACAACAGGGCCCACCTCGTCGGCTGAAGAAAAAACAAGGCCCGTTTCAACAAAATCTGATCTCGATGAAAATTCCAACGAAGGAAATATACCTGAATTTGGAGATAAAATTACTGGAAAAACAACAGTGCCCACTTCATCAAAATCTGTATTGGAGTCTGATTTCCAAGATAAAATTTCTGAAAAAACAACCGTTCCCAGATCATCAGATGAAGTAAAATCAGAGCTAGTTTCATCAAAAACTGATCTCGATGAAAAAACTAATGAGAGGATGATTCCACAACCATTCTCGTCAATAAATGAATTTGAAGGTAATCTTTCCAACGAAGAAACAACCGAACACATTTCATCGAAATTCGACATTGATGACAAAACCAGTGGAAAATCAACATATCCTGTTTCTAGAGAGACATCTTCTGACATTCCCAGCTCATCAGACTCTCAAGGTGACAACGATAGAAGCAATGCCATAGCACGAAGGTTGCAGAGTTGTGATTTTTACAAGGGAACGTGGGTTAAGGATGAGAATTATCCACTATACCAAGCAGGGTCCTGTCCATATGTTGATGAAGCTTTTGATTGCAAGAACAATGGCAGGCCTGACTCTGAATATCTGAAATGGAGATGGAAACCAGATGAATGCGATCTTCCCAGGTTAATTAACATACTTAATTCTTCTTAGAGAATTAATTGCAGAAATAATATAATTGCTTGTTTTTTGTTAATTAATGTTCTTAATAGATTCTTGTATGTATTTACAAACGCTAATCATCTTTGGGTGTATTTAATATGGTCATTTTATTGAATAACATTATCAGGTAGAAGTAGGAATGTGTGTAGGGAAGTCAAACTGGATCAAATAACAATATTGCGTTGCTTATTAGTTACATAATCCATGTTGACATTATTTAATTACTGAATAATAAAGCTTCATGCTAGACATTTCAGTCAAATTGTTGCCTTCTCATTTAAACCTTCATAGACAGTAAATATGAATGAAAATGACAGTCTGTGGTCCTGTGGACACGGAGCATTTTTAAGTTGGTAGAGATCTATGAATTGGATAGGACTTCATATAGAAGTCAAAGATTTTTGAAGTTATATCTGAGATTGAATGGACATAATTGTTGACCAAAGTGAAAGTCGGAGAGGAAACGTTTAGTTTGTTACTCTGAGAAGGCAAAATTTTTTGATCTTTCACACCTCTTAATTTAAGACTCTACTTACTCTTTTTTTTGGCTTGTTCTTAAGTCCGTTCTTCTCAATCATGTTAATTGTCTCAGGAAGATGAGGATCATTAACAATTTTTGAAAATAGTCCATGATTGCTAATTTTTGGACCTTACTGCACGTTTGAAACCTCTAGCTAACAAATAGTTTCTTAATAAGTTCTGGTGCCTTCGCGTAGCAAGATTTGCTAATATCCTGATTCAGATATAAAAATTCCAACATTTCTATCATCAGAGAGCCGAAAATGATGTGATACTGAATAACCTTTATCATTACTCAGATATTCATTCCTCATAATTTTGGTGCCATTAGAGGATTATCGCATTAATTTTCAGGAAATACTGCATTGATAACTCTATTAGGAGATTCATAATTTCGGCGGATTTCATGAATTTACGAACTGTGTCCTCAACCACAGATCATTACTGTTACCAAGCTCCTAGTAACTAATCTAAACTCACCTCTCAGTCGACAAACATAGCCCCTGCAGTGTTGGTACAAGTGTTAAATTGGCATGTAGCTGTTGTAGTCTGCATGAGGTCTTTTTATTTTATTGAAGTTTTAAAATTTTTTCTTTTCTTATCCTATTAAAACTGATAACTATGCTTCATAATCAGTAGGCTAGCTGCCATCCAGTTATGGAATGTGTTTTTAGCATTCTGCTACCAGTTCAGAGTATCTAATCATCATGCATGTTTGTGTAGGTTCAATGCTACAGACTTCTTGGTGAGATTGAGTGGGAAGAGACTGATGCTAGTGGGAGACTCCATGAATCGAAACCAGTTTGAGTCACTTCTTTGTCTTCTGCGTGAAGCCCTACCTGATAAGAGCAAAATGTATGAAACACACGGGTACAAAATAACCAAAGGAAGAGGCTATTATATTTTCAAATTTGAGGTAATTTCATGCTTGACTTCAATATTTCTACTTCGCTGGACATTTTACCACAACAAAATAAGAAGAGTTCTGTATATATGTCATTTGTTCTTATAGAATCACACTGCTTGAAAGGTGTTCCTTGTACTCATGTTTGTACAAGATGATGCTTTCTAATAGCGTATTAATCAATTGAAGACAACGTAAAATCACTGAATTCTATGTTATACTACTTTTAAACATAGACTGAAATCTGTTTTTTTTTTTTTTTTAATCTCAATTGCAAATATGGTATTTTTTTAATTGTTAATTCCTGGAATGCACAATGCTAATTGTGTATCTTTCACGAGCTATATCCAATTGCTTTAATTGAAAAAATTGAACTGTTTGGGCAGGATTACAATTGCACGGTAGAGTTTGTACGCTCGCACTTCCTTGTTAGGGAAGGAATTCGTATCAATGGACAAGGAAATTCAAATCCCACTCTATCTATAGACCGCATTGACAAGTCTGCTGGTCGTTGGAAGAGAGCTGACATTCTTGTCTTTAATACAGGGCACTGGTGGACTCATGGAAAGACTGCTAGGGGGTATGTTAGATGACAATTCTTCTTTAAATATCATGTTCTTATTTATGGACGTTAGTTGGTACAATTGCTAGCTGCTGACCTCATATGGACTTTTCCCTACTTATCTGCCATTTGATGTAAAATACTAATCCACAAGACTCCTTGATTCTTCTTTGTTTCAATATTTCCTTTCCTTCTCTATTTTTTTCCTTTTTCTTTTTTATTTGAGTCTGAATGTTTAAGAAGTGATACTGTAAGGACTTCCCTGCGCATTCTTGATATTATGCTTATACCTTGTACCTTATAATTTATTGATGAGTCTGTCCACAATTTTTGAGCTAGATAGTTTATAGGTGCATGCACTTGGTGTGATTAAATAGCATACTTCGTAATGTCAGTTTCAATCCAAATAATTGGACTTTCCTGAAAACTGATGCACGAGGTTACTTGGCAGGAAAAATTATTATAAAGAGGGTGACTATATATATCCCAAGTTTGATGCAGTGGAAGCATATAGAAGAGCCATCAAGACATGGGCTCAGTGGATTCGTGAAAATGCAAACCATGGGAAGTTGATGTTCTATCGCGGGTACTCATCTGCCCATTTCAGGTAACTTCTTTCCCCATACAGCCCTGCATATTACCTTCATTCTCAAGGAATAGAGAAAAAAATTGAATTATTGCCTTCCAAAAGCGGAAATTGTTCCGAGTTTTCTTCCAAAGGCTATGCCTTCAATTTGTTGTTTAACTGCTAACATTACTGCTACTATTGCCAACTTGATTGAAGTCAATAATAAAGCATAAAAATGTGCGAGTAAAAGAAGTAAAGTTCACATTATTTGACTTTGCCTCGTGTGCCCATGTAAAAATAATGCATGTGAGGACTCGTTGAGAATTATCCTATTCTAGTTCATGATCTATTAGAAGTAGAACATACTCTGGCAGGATCTCATAAATCATGCCGTGTTTCTCTATTTATTTCTCCCCCACCAGTGGGAGATGAAAAGTATCTGAAAAGAGTAATGTTATTTAGGCCCATTGTGGTTACAACCTCAGTTTAGGTGGCGTTAATGTGACATTAAATGATAAATGAAATTAAATAAGTCATTTAATTTCACATTTCATTTAGCCTATCATTTAGAGTCATCTAGACTGGGGTTACAACCCCAGTGGGGCTACATAGCATTACTCATCTGAAAAGGATAAATGTTCTTACCTTGCATTTATTTGGAACAGAGGTGGAGAATGGGATTCAGGTGGATCATGTAACGGAGAAACTGAACCTGTCTTACGTGGGCCTATCCTCGACAGCTATCCTATAAAAATGACAATTTTGGAAGAAGTTATCAAGGAGATGCAAGCACCTGTGGTGCTTTTGAATGTTACAAAGTTAACCAATTTTCGCAAAGACGGTCACCCTTCAGTTTATGGGAAGAATGTGACTGCCGGGAAGAAGGTCTCTACCAAACGACAAGATTGCAGCCATTGGTGTCTTCCTGGGGTACCCGATGCCTGGAATGAGCTTATATATGCAAACTTGGTTGTAAAACAAGCTCATTCCCATAACATCTACTGATTTCTTTTCATTTGTTTTTCACATTCTTATTCATACCATGGTGTAGTGTAGGAATTTTAATACGAATCCTCCAGTTCCCAGAGAGGTAAATCTTATTATTACCAAAAGAGTAAGCAAAAATCAGTACAAATCTCATATGCCTTCTACTCAAGAGTAAGTTATAACCAATTATAAGTTAGTGCCATTTTGGCAACATGATTGTACAAGTAATTGTAGAAGAATTGATTTGAGAGATGAAATTTCATAAGAATCAGTTTTTATTTTTCATGTACTTTAATGTATCACAAACAAATGTTCTGTTCCGTGTTATGTCTTCTCAATATTTGAGTAGGTAGTGAAATTTCTGATTTTATTTTGTCTCTGTCTTGTGGTTGGATTACGCTTTTCTTGTGATTTTCTTTACCCATATGCAGGCCTTGACTTGTGATTTCTGATCTTTATTTTTCAATAATTAAAATATTTATATTCGCCTACCGAAAAACACATGAACATTTGTTTTTTACCAGTAACAATATTAACGAACTAAGCTTTATTTTTAATAAATTTAATGTGAGCTGTGATGGAAGATATAAATCTCAATAATAAATTCACATCTTCTTTAGCTGTCCAAACTCTATAGTTTTATTAAACATGGAAATGCAACGGACAGCGATTTTCAGTCAATTCTCACACGTCCATTTGTTTAGGATTAATTATTCCAATGCTTATTCAACTTTAAATTTTAAATGATGCTTTCCCATAGTTACAGAATTTAATCTATGGTTTCCTCATTGAGAAAATCATACAAGTTTACATGTCATGGTGATTAAATATGTCGATAGATTACTCATGTTTCGTAGTTTTTTTGGAATTGAACAGAGGTCTAAAGCTTTTCAAAACGTAACAGTTAAGTCCCAAACTTTTTAAAAATGTGCAGTAGACGGACTTCTGGATAGTTTTCCTTCCAAAGGCACGTTAGATAACTAAAATGCCATCAATTGACCTGCATTTAACCATTTTAAAGGAGGGCAAAATAGTTTTTAACATTTAATTTATTAAAATAATTGAATAGGAGAAACATAAAATAAGAAAAAGAAAACAATCATCTTCCACCAGTCACCCACCTACCCACGCATCCATCCCAACCACCACCACTACAACTGACATCCAACCATCACCACCCCAAATCTAGTAACTTGGTATCCCACCACTGACACCACCATCATCTTCCCTCTACTCCACACCAACCCAAGACAAGACCTACACGCCAATGTGAAATCTAGGGTGTGAGAAAAACCACAAAGATTCTCTTTGGTTTGGCGACACTCATCATACAATTCATTATGTGCATGCATGATTTTATTACACGGAAGTCCTTTTTATTGTGTTAGGGTTTGCACTTGAATGACGTTTAAGTTTGAGATCAAGCCGATGACTTTAATTCCACTATTTGGTAGAGGATTTCAATTGCTTATTAGCTAAGTGATTAAGGGTATTTCTTTGATAAGAAAATGCTCAAGGCTGAGGCTTTTGTCTATCACCCTATCGGAATTGGAGATATAAATATTCATTCTGTGATACGTGGGCATACAATGGCCCTTTTGTGTTTGACGTGGAGCCTTTATAGATAATAATTATTTTAGTACATAATATAGGTCATATGTCGAAAATATAAATCTCAATAAATAAATTTCTATCATTTTTCAGCGGTCTAATCCTTGTCCTTTTATTAAGCACGACTATGCAATAGACAAGGATTCCAAGTCAATTCTTATCTATCCATTTGATAGACTTTTGTGTCAATTATCCAAATGATAATTCAACTTTTAATCATTGCTTTTTATTGAACTTTAAAATGTTTTATTACTATTCATTATGCTTTCCCAAATCGCCACTATGTCTCACCGTTGAAAAATAAATAATTAAAGTTTTAAATTTTCAAATTAATACCTTTTTAATTTGTTGTTTCTAATTTCAATTTCAATTTAATACCATTGACATTAAAAAGTGTAAGAATCAATTTAAGTCAATTTTGAAAGCAAAATAAAGAGAAACTCAGGATTTTTATTGATAATCACTTCTAAGTTACAAGTGTTTCACCAAACGAGATATTTTAAATATCACAATCCTCTTCTCCCATCCAAAGATACCTCGCACCCTTTCATAGGAAAAGAAAATTCAGTATCACCACTTTCCTGTCTTGTTAATCACCAGTGCCGAATTGAAAAAGTATATTAATGGCATATCTCTATTGGTTGCTGAGGTCGACTTTGTCAAGTTATCATAAAACAGTCCTTTAAGTGGTCCCTAGCAATTAATGAGCTAGTGAGTAAGTGAAGCGATATCATATGATTGACAAAATAAGTGGGCGCTGATGTAAGTTCTGAATACAATAATTAATTTGATTGGATGTTTTATCAGTGTGTAAGGAATCTATAATCATTATGTTCCCTCGAACCACGGCGGTACGAGCTGACCTTATAAAGCCGATCTCAAATTGATATATATGTTAGTGAGCTTAAGGGCGAAATATAACATTCCAAGCTCAGTAGAATGAATAATTCCCACCTCATCTGACCGAGCTAACACTCCTTCAGTAGGATGCGTAGCTTTAATTTATGCTATCCTTAATTCCGGGCTTAAGACTCCATTTTCCTAGAATTATTCGTAAATTCCTTTGTTCTTGGAGAATAGCTCCTACTGTATTGTGTCCCAACTGATGGAGGACATTAGTTGCCACTCTGATTCTGTAGAGTAAATTAGGTCATCTGAGCTGAGTGTGGCACAATTCAACTCCCTCTTCGCCTTTAAAGAAGATGGGAAGAACACTGGCTGGTGGTATGCTAGTGTTAGGCCTAGAACGAGTGGTCATTTAGTACTAGAATCTCCCTCCTCAATAAAGAAGTGGAAATATGAGTTCTTCTTTGTGTTAGGGGAATGGCAATTCCACCATGCCGAGGTGAATATGGAGGATGTAGTTCCTACTCTTTATGAGCCACTGTGTAAGTGATCACAACTTCAATATTTCCCTTCATTCGTTTTATAAGCACATTCTTAATTTACTTTATTTTATATGCAGACTACAAGAAGGCTACCTTAACCTCAACAATCCAAAAGTTAGATGACGCGGTAAGAGCTCTTCCAAAGAAGCAGAGGTCCTGCAAATTCATCATCTTTGATTCCAACCTCTTCCAAGTGGGGTTGTTCCAGTCCCTTCCACCTGCTTTGACCTCAGCCAGAGCTCCTACAGCTTTTCCAACTTCTTCCAGTAAGTATCTTAATTAATGCTTCCATTAGTGTTTACCATAGTCACATATTTAGCACATATTTGTTGTTCATTTTATTCTAGCTCAAAATCAAGAGATGTTGGGATACAAATCCGCGAAAGCAGCAGCTACTGCTACCAAAGGCAAGAAGAGGGTTGGTCCTGTCGAAGTCATCAGCCGACCTCAGGAGGTTGTGCAGGTAGAATAGGCTGAACTTGAGCAGGAGGTTCAACCTTTTAAGCGTCGTCGTTCTGATGAAACGCCAGCTAAGTCCACTCCCGCAAATTCAGCTCCATAGAGGTCATCCCCTGAAATCCCTCTCGATAAACTGATCTCAGCTCCACCTTTGGTCCCCACGATAGCAGGGACTAGCTCTTCAAGGTCGTAAGAAAGGTGCCCAAACGTTGAAAATTTAATGGGCCATCGACCCGACATCTTCCTAGATTTCCTCCGAGCTCCATTCCCATTGAGGGAATCCATTGTAGCACATCCATCCCCTTTCAGAGAGTCTGCCAACTCCTCACTAGGAGCTGGAATGAGAGGAAGCAACAATTCTTGACTGAGATGCCTGTTGGTAAGGCCATCATCTCAGCTCAGCTGCACAACCACAGATCCTTCATGTACATGATGTCTGTGGCAGATAAGGTAGTTCATTTAAACTCAAATAGTTTTAATTTTTTTCTTTAGTTTTATTGCTGACACTGCCTTTCTTTGCTTAGGTCAAAACCAAGCTAGATAAAATGCTCGAAGTAAAGAATCAAGCCTTAGGCTTGTTTGAGAGCATGGAGGCTGAACGAGCAAAGTTTGTAGAGAAAGAAAAAGACTATGAAGATCGCCTCAATAAGATAGGAGTAGATTTGGATGCCAAATCTACCTCTGAACTGAAATATATAGATGACAATGAGGCTTTATGGATTTGGGGGGAAAAAGCAACCCAACAGGCAGCCACTTAGAAAATGAGGGCTGAGGAGGAGAAACTCGAGCTAATGAAGAGCGAGCTCGGGCTGACGAAGTTGTGAAGAGATCTAAAGAGGCCACCAATAGGGCTAAAGAGGCTGAAGCTAAAGCTTCCATGGCAGTGGAGATTTGGAGGGCCTCTCCTGAGTTTGATGCACTTGCTCAAGATGCCTACGTTGTGGCCTTAGGAGAGCTTATAAAACACATTGGAAAAGTGAGGCCGGACTTCGATGCAGGCTTCTTGGTGGAGTCTTTAGAGGAGTAAAAGAAGGAGCTCCAAAGATTGTTCGAAGCAGTCACAGTTCGCATCTCCCCAGTTGATGAAGACCTTGAAGATGAAACTCTAGCTCCACAAGACCCAGCTCTTCCTTAGTATTTAATTTTGTGTTGTGTTTTTTTATTTTCTTTTGTTTAAACATTGCTTAAATGAATGATGTAAAATTCTTATTTTGTTTATGGATGAACGTCAATTTATCTTTTACTTTGCACAATATGTTGCTTACTCTTACAACACAAACTTATCTAAGTGTTGCAGCACATGCAACCTTAGCTCAACTTGCTAACGAGCAAAGCCCTGTAATTTCCTTAAGAGGATTTGTCTAAGTGTTGCAGCACATGCAACCTTAGCTCAGCTTGCTAACGAGCAAAGCCTTGTAATTCCCTTAAGAGGAAATTTGTTTAAGTGTTGCAGCACATGTAACCTTAGCTCAACTTGCTAACGAGGAAAGCCTTGTAATTTCCTTAAGGGGGAATTTATCTAAGTGTTGCAGCACATGCAACCTTAGCTCAGCTTGCCGAGGAACAATATTTTTGATAGAACACACTTTTTATTATAGATTTATAGTACAAAGTAGGGGTGGGCAAAACCCGACCGAACCCGATCAAACCGCCCAACCCGAACCAACTCGACCGGGTTGGGTAGATTTTTTTGTTGTTTTTACATGGGTTGGGTGGGTTGGTTGTGTAGGAGGGTTGGGTTGGGTCGGGTTATGGGTTAACACATATAAACCGAATAAACCCGCCCAACCCAACCCGCTTATTTAAAAAAAAAAAGTTTTCGGGTTTTTTTCCTTTTTTTTAATACTCAACCATGTTATGGGCCTTGTATCTTTTTCTGAATTGTTACTTTACGAGTTTGGTGGATTATGATATAGTTCTAATAAAAGGAGAGTAAGTTTTCTGATGCAAGTGATGCTTTGAAGAGAATGAAACTTGGTGTGATTAAGAATGATGATAGTGGTTCTTGGTGTGTTTGGATGATGAAAGAGTATGGAGTTATGAAGTCTTGGACTAAGTTATATAATATTGATTCTATAGGTGGGATAGAATTCGTGATTGGGTTTAGGAAGAATGGTGAAGTTTTATTGGCCTCACAGGGGAACGAGACAGAGAGAATTATTCTATTGGCGGTTATGTAACTTTCCACTTCAATTGACAACAATTAGATACTTAACTTTAATTTAACAACATTCAAGTAAAAAAATCATACTACATTTAAGAACTTAGGTATCTATTTTTTGAAACTCTAAAGAACATGCTAGAAGTTTGTCCGCAATAATTTTCAACTATATACACTGAGAATTTTGTCTATTTTCACTCGATTTCATTACAGTGATTTGCTCAGATTATAATTTAGGGTGGGTTGGCAAAGTCAAAGTGTTTTTACCCATTGACTGAGAAATGAAAAACAAAATTCACGTGAAAACATTTATGGAGAATTATTTATTCTTAAAATTAA
>CAIGRT010200800.1:0-11822 GCA_903798405.1 Fraxinus platypoda | reverse complement strand
TCAATCCGGTGATTTGTTTCACAACAGTTCCCTTGAGATAACCATGACTTTTCGTTCTTTTTATCAAGTGATATCTTCATATCGAGAATTTGCTTTGTCTGTCATAAGTCTTTCATTGCAAAAGACTTGCATAACTCCTATTTGAGCTCAGAAATTTGTTAACGTCTCAACCAACAATATGTCGTCAACATCTAACAAGAGAATAATTAAATTATCGTCAACAAATTTCATTGTGAACACGTAGTGGTCTAATGTAGTTCGGTTGCACCTCTGGCTTGTCATGAAGTGATCAAACTTCTTGTACCACTACCTTGAAACTTGTTTAAGTTTATAAAGACTTTTAGTGAGTTCACAGATGAGGTGCTCTTTTTTCTTGACTTTAAATCTCTCTGATTGATGCATAGTCACCTTAGATAAATGCAATTTTTATATCGAGTTGTTCAATGATAAGTGTGATTTTTATACCTATTTGAATAATCAAAAATGAATATTTAATTGTCAATTTCCTAGAATAACTACTTAGTTTAATTACAATATATCAATTGTTGTAGAATAAACTCAAGTTTGGATGGTTTTTTATGACAATTCCAATGTTCTAACTATTAGGGTAAATTTCATGTTTTAAATAAATATACGATATATAAGGTTTAGACTAATCCTCGTAATAATATTACTTATTATGATAATATGGTATCAGATACGGTAACATGATTCGAGTCGCAAGAATCTCATATGGAAGGATTTCCCTCATTGAACACTTAGGGTGCGTTTGGTTTGATAATTCTATATATATATATATATATATATATATATATATATATATATAAGATAAACTTATTACATAAAACTTTGACGTTTTGAGTGTTTTCGGGGAAAATTTTGAAAACGCTCAAAACATAGAAAACAAGCATTTAAAAATTAAAATACAAAATTCCTGCAAATAAAAATTTAGAATTAAAAAAAAATCAAGAGAAATAAATTCAAGAAATAAAATGAATGAATTTAAAAAAATTTTGAAAAAATAAAATCTAAAATTCTAAAAAAATATAAAATATTATAAAAAAAAAAAATTAGTTCGAGCTCTTAATGATTATTTACTTAAAAAATTATATATATATATATACACACACGCAAATACAAATATTCTTAGTCCATTAGTAATTTTTATTTTATTTCTTATATTTTGAACTCAATTTGTTATTTGTTTTACTTTTGTAACAAGAAAAAATGTTGTAAAATTCACCAACTTTAATATATATATATATATATAACATAAATTTGTTTTATTTTCACTGAATAATCAAATTTCATAGAATAAAATGTTATAAAATAATTTTTCAAATTTTCAAATCAAACGTGTTTTCTAATTTTCCTTTTGAGAAATAATTTTTCAAGATGATAAATTAAATGCATTTTTAACAATCTTATAACAAATCTTCAAAGCAAAAAACTAAAAGAATTAAGCTATTTGTACAATCCTTGTTGACAATTATGGTTGACAACCTTTGTGTCATCAAAATTCAGACCATTGATTTTAAAGACAATTTTTGAAATGAATGAATATGACGTTGTCAATTGTGAGTTGTCAACCAAGATTGTCAAATAAAATTATACAAATAACATGATTCCAACTAAAAATTAAAAACTTAAATACAAACTAAACCGGCCTCTAACTTCTAACAAAAAATGACCATTTTCAGACCTAGACGACTGGGATCGATTTTCCATAATTGGTCAAATTGATCCCTTCTTGTTCTGCTTTGCAGCATTGCCTTTATTCTGACTTGTCTATATGTGAACTTCTTCAAACGGATGCTTTTTATCTAATTGGCCTACCTGTCAAATTATCTTTCCTCGAAGCCATCTCCTGTCGATTTAGAAGCCCATTTAGTAATTTTTACTTTAAATTCAAGATTCTTCTTGTTGTCATTTGGGCTGTAGCTTGGAAAATAATCGAAGTGAAGAGCAACTACCTTCGCAAGGAAGGAGAGGTGTTATGAAATATGAAATAGAGAAATTGTAATAGATGTTGTTTCAAGAAATATGCTAAAATTTGAAAACTCATAAATGTTGATTATATTTTATACAAGAGAAATATTATAGATACAAATTGAGGATGATTTTCATATGAAGTGCAACAAGATACTCATTCCATCACATAAAGATAGACTTCCTTTCCTTTTTCGTCCATCTCAAATTATAGACCATTTTTTAGTTGATATTTTAATTTTCTAATATACCCTTATTCAATATATCATTGTTATTAACAAATATGAACTACATATATTTAAATCATTATTCTAATATAGGGGTATATTAGGAAAAATATAAGAGAAATTTGTATTTTCAACTATATTAAGGGCTCGTTTGATTCGTGTTATTGTAGAATGAAAATGACAAATATAGTCGTTATTGAGCCCCCCACACAAGAGATATAAATTCAAAATTGATGGCTTGATGTGATGGATAACGGTCATATATTATTGTAGAATGAAAATGACAAATATAGTCGTTATTGAGCCCCCCACACAAGAGATATAAATTCAAAATTGATGGCTTGATGTGATGGATAACGGTCATATTTTTCATTTTTATGGATGAAAAATGAGAAACAAACGGAGGCTAATTATATTTTCTTAATCCATATGAAAATTGAAACAAGCCTATTTTTATGGGAAGGGGAAAGTATGTCCAATAAAGTGGATCGCATACACACATTTAATTGGTTTGTTCACCTCCATATCTCTTGTTACATCATATGACGATAATTCTCAATTTGTGCATGTAACATTCTTTATAGAAATTGGAGATGACATTTATCGCCCCTTGACATTAAAAGTATAGTTTCCAATAAAAATTACAAGAAACAATAACATTTAGTGATTTTTCTTTATTAGATTTTAACTAAAACCCATGTGCGCCCTCATGTTGAGCATCGTTGTGCAATATAGAATATATGACAAGAAAATAAACATGATAGTACAAAACCGTAGAAATCCGCACTATCACATAATAACCTACAAAACAAGACCTAATTAGTAGTTAGAATGCTTGACCAAACATCCAAAAAAATTTACAAAAATTGAATGTCAGTTAATATCAAAACACAAATGAAAATTCAGCACTCAACCCAAAATGTTAGAATGAAAGTCTTAATTTTTTTATGTAAATATAAAATTAAAGGAATTTGTTTAAGGGCCAAGTTGAGGAGAAAATATGAAAATACTAATATTTTTTAGAATGTCCTTTTTTATTTGATATTTCAAAAACGCCTTCTGTCTTTGTTGTTTATTCCTTTTTCCCCTTCCCCAGGTGTCTCCCTTTCCCTGTCCTACCGACGTCTCCTCATCCCCTATAAGCAACTACGGAGTTTCCCAAGCTGTCGAGTTGTAGGCGTGAAGGGGGAAGTAAGACGCTACGAGGTTGGGAAGAAGCGGAAAGAAGGGAGGGTGTTCGTGCGAAATTCGCAAACGTATGGAATCATTGACAAGTAATAATGTCATGAGAAGAGTATTGCCCCGCAAGGAATAAACTTTAAATTGAATCTTACTAATTCGTTATGAAACTCGAATGTAAAGTAATAAAAGAGATGTGTTGTTTATTTATCAAAAAAATTTACTAATTATCTAAAATGATTTTAAACTAAATATGCAAATGAATGTGTTGGAATTTCGAATCCACCTATTATTATTATTACCATATTTCCAAATCTCGACCAGTATAATTTAGTATGATTTGTGTATTCACAAAAATCGATAATTCAATTTTATTTAGCTATCTATCCTGAGGTAAATTAAACATATTCTAAGCACGACTTGATCATATTCCTTTTCCGAATTCATATGCAAAGTAACGTATTCAATTATACGATTATCTATATGATTGCACTATACACATGTTATTTCTAAGATCTATTGTACGTGTGTTAAAATTGTAAAGTTCTAACTTATTGTGAACTTCTCAACACTACAACAAACAACGAATTACTTAACTGGTGGCCAAACAATTAAATAATGCAATAAAACATACAAGATCAATTAAAAACACAAATAAACTAAACCACTTGGTCTTTGAATTAAAAATACATATTAAAAGGGCTCATCTTCATCCCAACACAAAAGAATTCTAGCCTAACATGTTTCTAAAGGTAAAACAACAAAAGAAATAAAAAATCATAACCCCGAAATTTATAAATACAAGAAAGATTTATGAAATCTATTTCTTGTTCTTGATCTTCAATCTTAAGATTTGATAATTCTTGATTTTTTTTATTCAATCCACGTGTTGTTTGATTTTCTCTCCAAAAGATGGTGAAATGACCCCTGCTTTCTTGATAGATTTTATGATATGATGTGATTAGAGATGTTAGAGGGAAATATCTTTATGTTTAGCCCTTCTTCTATATATATAGGTGCTTAAATAGGTCAAGAAATGCATCCAAATTGGGTTCTAAAAGAGTTTGCATCAAAAGAGGAAAGTTGATCCCGTTTGGTCGAAATAACCCCATGCCCACGCATGGTATATCTGCTTGCCCACACATGGGCACACAAATTGACCTCGGGTGTAGAAATGTTGCCTCTTGAGCACGCAAGGGCATGCACATGGTAAAAAAATTTATTTTTTAGTCCCCAAACTCTGGAAATCATTATTTTTCGCCAATTTTTGTTCATTTCTTGTAATTCACTTCAATTCATTGAGTTTTACTTAACAAACTCAAATGGCCTGGTTGGGACGGAAAGAGGCTCTAGCAAGTTTGCCTTTTTTCTGATGAGCACCTTATCCTGTCAGCATACAAGACATATTTTCACATAAGGCCATGTCATCCCACATTTGTGGCCAATAGTATGTACATTGTAATAGTGCACTAGTGCATTCCTCTCCAAGATGTCTCGCACAAAGCGTGTCGTGAAATTCAGGGATTTCCTCAAATTCCCACCTTCGGAACATATATGCGGTTTCTTTTTGTCTCACTAGACCCCAATCTAGCTAGAACTGTCGAGTCTTACTCTGCTTGATGAGGTCGACCAAATATTATGTTGTCAGGTCCTTCTCCAATAGTGTTCGTATTTGATCCATTGTGTTTGTAGTAACTTCGCTCCCAGAAAAAAAGTGGCCATTATGCAAATGGTAGCCAAGTAAGCTCACAGACTAAGAGCATCGGCAACATGATTACTGGAACCAAATAGGTAGAGACCCCATGCTCTAAGGCAATGAACAAGCGACAACAACTCCTTTTTGTGCTCTAAGTAACGGTGTTCCGCATTATTCAATTTTTGACTTTCATAAGCAAACAGATGCCCTTCTTGCGTGAGAACTCCTCCAATAACAAAAGCTGAAGCTTCTGCCTGAACTTCAAATGGTTTAGTCATATGCAATAAGGCTAAATTCGGATTCGTCCACATTGAATTTTTCTATTTCTCAAAAATGGCTTGGTATTGTGCTGACCAATCCCTAGCTTTTTCCTTATTCGTTAATTTGGTCAATGGCAACGCAATTTTAGAGTATCCTTTCGCAAATCTCCAGTAATAATTGCATAACCCATGAAGCGAATGCACATCACGTACATTCTTTGGCGGTTGCCAATCCTTGATTGCTGTGACCTTTTTCGAATCCACGTGGACTTAGTCTTGCTCAATGATGTGACCCAAGAAGCTAATAGAAGTATTAGTGAATGAGCACTTAAACGGTTTAGCATAAAGTTCATTCTCTCGCAGACGATTAAGAATTTTCCTTACATATTGCACATGTTCTTCCAAGTTACCACTGTAGTCATTGCTTCATTCCCTTCCATGATTTGAACTTGCCAGTATTCGGACCTAAGGTCAATCTTTGTATAGTCTTCGCCTTGCTCAGTTGGTCGAAGCAATCCGCCACAAGTGGAATAGGGTAGCTGTTCTTTACAATAATCTTATTCAAGGCTCAATAGTCACAACATATTCAAAGAAAACCATCAGCCCTTTTCTAAAATAACACTGGAGTTCCATATGGTGACTTCCCGGGCACGATAATCTTGTTTTCCAACATTTCTTCCAATTGTTTAGTAAGATTTTTAAGCTCAGGCTGAGACATCCTGTGGGGTGCCATGGTAAAAGGTTTAGCACTTGAAATAAGCTTAATCTGATGATCAATTGCTCTTCTTGGCAGCAATCCCCTTGGTAAATCATCAGACATGATATCCTCAAATTCCTGGATAAGCCTTCTGACAAGTTTTGGAGTAGGACCAGTCGCTTCTTCGATCTTCTCTAATCAAAGAGTGCACAAAAAGAAGGTTCATTCTTCTTGAAACCCTTACTAAATAGCATGGCTGATATGCTCTTATCATCCATCCCTCCATTTATATAGGGATAACACACGACTTACTACCCATTATCATTAATGAATTAGAGTATGGCAACACTACTATCTTTGTATCCCGAAGAAACTCCAATAAGCCATCCATTTGAACCGTACACAAATTAGTCCTTCCGTAAAAAAGACTAGCCTTGATTAACACGGATTTGGCTACTCCAGCAATCAGTTGAACAACTGAGTTGATTGGTTTAACTTTCCCACAATCTTTTTCCAGAACAAGTTCGAGGCGCTCTACTTCAGTACTTGCAAGATAATTGTGGGTAGCTCCAGTATCCACCATGGCCCTAGTTGGCTTTCTGTTGATCTTTACATCAATATAATTAAGCCTTTGGCCCTACAAATCCGAGGTTTCAGCTCTTCCATTTTTACCTCTTTCAACAAAACGTCATTCTTCTCGATTATTTGATTCAATATTGTGTTACACTAATGTGAGAATGCACCAACCACATCCTCCTCTTTTTCAGAGTCCATCTTGCAGTGGCTATTAGCTTCCGAGAGATCTTACTTTAAGCCTAATGCTCCACTTGCTAGTTCACAAAATGCATTCATGAGTCGTCTTTGCGAACAATCCGTCACTCGATGAGGTCATTTACATAAGAAGAGTACAATTTTAAAAGTAGTATCAGATCTACCATCTGCTACCTTTCCGTTGTTCTAGTTATTACTGTTCCTACCATGATATTTTTCTTGATAGGCTACCTTGATGATTTATCTGAAAGTTACTCTAACGGGTTCCTTGATAGCCATATTCCCTAACGCTCTCCCCCATTTAAGTTCGAGCTGGGCTTGAAAGGTCCGTTTCCTCCCCCACTAGATTGACTTTTCCCTTGTGGCCAATCTTTTCTTAGTTCAGGTTGATAGTCTATTAGGCATTCGGTGACTCCCATGCCGTGCTCAAATCAATTACTCTCTGTTTTTTATTTTCTGTGCGTGTCAATGATTTCAACACTTCCATGAATGTGAAGATTTATTTTTTTCCAACATGCCTCAAATATTTAGCATGTGTCCCGAGAAGGCTTTCATGTACTCCCTGAAGGAGCTCGTATGTTTTAGTTCCCAAAGTGCTTGTCGGGCTTGATATTCCTCATTTTCTAGAAAAATTGTGTCCTGATTACCTCATTGAAAAGATCTCAATAATCTATTCGAACTCCATTGGCATGAATATCAGTACTTCGTCCCCCATCGTAATTTTGCAATTTCACCTAGATACATGGTAGTTGTTGTCACCTTTCGTTCTTTGACTTCAATGGTAGCAAAAAAGTATTGTTCCATGTTAAATAGGAAATTCTCGACTTTCTTTGCATCGCGTACCCCTCATAGGTGCACGGTTGTTGCATTTTTTCTATCGCAAATGTATGATATTGTAACAAGTAATATAGTGGACATTTGAGTCCGAATTATCGTGCCCATGAAGACTATACTTTAATACTTAATTTAATATTTCTAACTCTTATTTGATGAAAAAGAATTGTGATTGTTGTGATTTTTTATCTAACTACTTCTAAATAATTGAAAGTATCAAATTTGCACACTAAGATCGAATTAATGTTTCAAATATGGAATGTATATTACGGCATAACGATTTTATATATTGATCACATTTAAATCTTAATTCAAGATTTATAAATCTAATGTGGTGTCGATCGAATTTTTCTATTGTATTCAATTTACTCCTCTCGAGTTCTCATTGACCATATTTAACTAATTCAATCTCATAACACTATGTAAATCAATTTTCGTTAAATGCACTATTTGTTCTAAGAATTCACACAATGATCGCAATAATTAGTATAGGTATTTCTACACGTTATACTAAATAACCGAATTTTAATATGTGGTCTAATCTAAAACTCATCTCTCGATTCGTAAAAGATTCACAAAATCATTGAATTATTGATCAAGTAATTCAAAGAATTAAATAAATGAATAAGATCAACACATAAATGATAAAAGAACTTAAATCTTGAATAAAATAAATAAATGGTCTCAATTAGATTACATTGTTCGCCCTAATGTATGATTCAGCTACTCATGATAGATGAAGAAAAATAAATAACAATAATGGAGTACATCACCGGGTTTTGAATTGAGATGTAGAGAAGTGGATGAATCTTGCACCAAGTTCTTCTTCTTGTTCCAAATCTTGATTCCAAACTCTTGATTTGTTTTTTTTTTCTCTTTAATTTTGCTCTCTAATTATCAAGTTATATTTTGTATATCTCAATGTGTGGAACCCCCTTCAAGTGCCTTCATTCTTGTATTTATACTGCCCTTCACATTTTTCAAGAATTTGGAATTTTTATAGGCTTTAAACGGGCCAAAACTCCATACCCTAGATGCATCAGGCGCTGCCTCAGGGCCATACGAGTGGCATCATGTCATTTTATGGGTGGTGCCTTTGTGGAAAAATTAACAGATTTGTGGTGTTGCCTCTCACAAAAAATTTAGCACTGCATATCCTTTAACATTTTTATCATAACTTTATATCCAAATATCCGATTAGGCAATTAAAATTAGGTTACAAAGATAATTCAAAGGGCTACAACTTTACTAGAAATAGTTTTTTTCCAGTTCGAACATTTATTAGGTCAAAAATGGGTCTCAATCTCGAGCTAAAAATTCGGAACATACTTATACGGTTGAAAATTGATTTGAATATTTTGATCATATTTTACTCCTTTTTTTACTTTTAACTACATCCAATTGACCCATATCATTCTCGAATCTTCATCGTAAGGTCCGACACATCTTTTGAGTATTTACACTTTAGTCCCCAAACTTTGAGTCTTACTATTTTCGTTTCTTTCTTTAAATTCCACTTCTATTCATCAAATTTTACCTAGTAGCACATTATATAATAAATTGAGCTATAATTTCATTAAAAGAACTATAAAATATCCATATTTTAGAACTCGAATAAGTGTGTAAAATGCACTTATCAATGGTTTCGGGATTCTGAGCCTGGGTACATACTCTGGTGTGGGGGCTTGCTCATTGCCCATCACACGTTGGAGTATTCACAACTGAACTCTCAACATTTCCATTTCTTCTAGCAGATTGGGAATGATTGCCACAGCATCAGTCATCGATGTACGAGCCCTTCAGATTTCATTCAATTGGATGTGTAATTCATGAATCTCATTTTCAACCACTACAACATTTTCTTCAAAGGTCTCGATGGCATAGCATAACCTGGCAGTTTGCCCATCAAGCGTATCCACGTGCCGTTCAGTGTTCTTCTTTTGTGGGTCACCAACTTTAGGTGTGTACGACGCATTTGGATCCATAGCTTTCTTATCGAGGGACATGAACCGTAGATTTGATACTAACTTTCATGGGGAACCTTTCTTCTTAACACAGAAAGGGTGTAACGACCCAAAATTTAATTTTTAAATCACTACCAAAACTATTAACTTTATCAGTGTAAATATATGAAATTAACGGGCACAATTTAATTGATAAAAGCTCATAACCAAATAAATATTAAAAAAAATATACATAATGCATTTATTAGATAAATAATAAAATGTTAATTCCACTAATGAAGCATAGCATTGTTTTAAATTTATAACCCAATAAAACATGTCTTAAATTTCTAAATAAAATCCTTACGAAATAAAACTAAGAAATTGCACCAATTAAAAAAAAATGCCTTGTTACACCGGATTATTTTTATTGAGTTCCATAAATCCTGGCACCACGACTGCACCTCATCGCTCGCCAACGAACGTCCCGTTCTAACCTGTGAGGTAGGAGAAAATGGGTGAGTATATGGGAATACTCAATAGGGCACAAATTAATGGTGCAATCCCGAATAAAAATATTGAATCATGTGTCAAAAATATCATACTGTCATATCATATCTTTAAAAACTAGTAAGAGCTCAAATATATCATATCTTTGGTACCGGACGGCCATTACATATCATAACATAACATAACATATCATATCATATCGTAACTTTCATTAACATAATATTGTCAACATAAAAAATAAATTAAACGAGATAAACCACTTGCCCCTCGTAATCTTACCTCGTTTGATAAAAAAAATGGTTGGAAGAAAAAGCAAGAATTTCACGTTCACAAATCTTTAATTTCTGCTTGCTGCCGCAATAATATGTATCTATGTTTTCTCTTTTCCTTTTCTCTTTAAGGTAGATAATGGTTACTTTGTATGGTATTTAAAGTTGAAAGGGGAAAATAGCCTGAAAAGCTACAAAATACAGTGTTCCCCAAATGGTCACAATCCCGATAATCCATACAATTAAAAATCACTTTATTTCGCATCCAACAAAAGTAGCATGCTATCATTACCAATTTCCCAAAATCAAGGCAATTAAATAGTATTAAAATAGAATTAATTAACACCTTTTCAACTTCTCCTACACATGTGGTTGCCTCACAATTTTTTTATTATTATTA
Organism: Fraxinus platypoda; assembly: GCA_903798405.1. NCBI lineage: Eukaryota > Viridiplantae > Streptophyta > Magnoliopsida > Lamiales > Oleaceae > Fraxinus > Fraxinus platypoda. Next base: position 1,047 of record CAIGRT010200800.1, on the reverse strand, counting down.
TTATTATTTTTAATACAACATCCTTATTTAATTAAAAAAAACAATTAATAATTTACAGATAACCTACTCTACACATGTCACCCCTTATTCTAACTCATTAATTAATTTAATTAAATAACAATTTAAGACGATATCTTTCGTCCTCGATAACTTAAGCCTTGTTTATTCGAATTAACTTTTTCTCGAGCCTAATATGCATGATTAATTGTGATCTATCATACGAGCCCAATATCCATATACTTATCATTGCTCTATCAATATCTAAATATTTGACCCATATAAAAAAAATTTAATATATATACACTTTAGTCCTTGACTTTTCAAAACAATAAAAAAGCATATAGAATAATGAATTCTTTTCCTATGAAAATTTCGGGCTTCACAATCTCTCATCCTCAAATATTTTCGTCCTTAAAAATTACCTTGGCTAATCGAATAGTTCTAGATACTTGATTTTAATCTCATCTTCCTTTTCCCAAATTGACTTATCAAGTCCATGATCTCGCCATTGGACCTTGACCAGGGGAACATCTCTGTTTCTTAATTGGTTCACATTTCTATCTAAAATCAACATTGGGACTTCTTCATATGACAAGTTTTTTTGTACCTCCAATGTCTACATGATTAGGATCATGGACATATTTTCTGAGCATCGAAACATGGAACAAGTTATGCACCACCGCGAGTTCAATTGGTAAGGCAAGTCGATAAGCCACCACACCAATCCTTTCAAGAATTTCGAAAGGTCTAATGAACTGTGGTCTCAACTTCCCCTTCTTACCAAATCTCAATACACCTTAATTAGCTCTACTTTTAGAAAAACCTTGTCACCCACTTGAAATTCCAAATCATTTCTTCTACCATCAACATAATTTTTTTGTCGGTCTTGTGCTGTCTTTATTCTTGCTCTAATCTTATCAACTGCCTCAACAGTTCATTCAATAATTTCAGGACCCAAAATTATATTCTCTCCGACCTCATCCCAATGGATATGGGATCTGCACTTCCTACCATAAAGAGCTGAGCTTCATATGGAGCCATGCCTAT
>CAIGRT010200762.1:0-11285 GCA_903798405.1 Fraxinus platypoda | reverse complement strand
CTTTGTGGGTGTAATTTCCTCTTTAGGAAATTTGGGTAATAGCTCGAATATGGGGTATATATTGGTTGGTAGCATCTTTTGGCATATTATAATTTATCATCTCTTTCGTGGGGGTATGGTAGCAAAACTAGAGCTGGTTAATTCAAATTATGATAAGTTAGATTGGTTTTCGTCGAGGGAAAAGATTAGATGGAATTTTAATAGATAAATAACTTATATGGAAATTATGATATTTATACGAGACGTCTCGAATAAAATTAAAGTTAGTGTTTATATTTTACTCAAGATTGGACACTACCGTGAGTTCTACCTTGACATTTGAGTTATAAGAGATTATTTGCCCATGAAATTAGTCTATAATTGTCACCAATTGTAGTTCTTATTTTCATATTCATAAACATTATCTATCCACCAAAGTAGGTGAAATGGCTCCTTAATTAGTAGAAATTTGTAGGTGCACCTATCCTCCACGATGTGGAATGTCAAATTCATTAGGTATGCATATACTAAATGAACTTCACACCAAGTTGGTCGAGTCAAGTTCTTTCGTATGGAGCCCACATATGTTCTTTAAAATTATTGTTTCCATAACCGTTCCACCACTAAAAAATGATACTTCACCATACGTTACATTGCACCTCTTTCTTCTTATTTCAAAGCCTTATACTCAAATGCCTTTCCCATTTGTTGACATTTTAGGTATTCCATTTTTATGTTTGTTTACTCCGTTAAGGAATTTGAAACAATAAGAATGAAGTGAAGTGTAAATTCTAACAAGGTGTTATTTCTTAAGGAATTTGGACCATACTCGCAACCTCACATACTTTACTACATTGTGTAGTGTAACATATTAAGGTCAACTAGTTCAACAACGCTTTGGAAACGAGAAGTTCTATTAGAAAGGGTTGATATCTAGAAAATAAGTTTAATTTATGTGTGTAGCACGTTTGGCAAAGTCTAGAAACTTTTTTTTTTTTAATCATCTCCTCAAGTTTTGTACATAATATTTGTTGACCCAAAAAAATGAGCTCAACAGATGCCGATCTCACTCTTGCCACGTCAAGTACGGATCCGACGCGTTTTTACCTGAATAACGACGGTAATCGGTTGAAATGGACGCGGGAGACACTTTACAACAAGAGACGAAAACGTTCAGACTCCGATGATAAGATTTAACGGCAACCGCACTATCAACGATCACCAAACCAAAGTAATTAAGAATATTCCACTTCTTTGTTTGAAGGAATGTATGGAAGGCCAAATTGAATGAATCATTTTTAGACAATTCACAATGTTTAAAATTAGAATTTGTAATCAACGAATATGTAAAGAAATGTCGATGAAAAACTTGCTAAGTATTTCCTTATGAATTTCCCATGAGTTTTCAGTGGGTATGTGTTTGATTTCTTGATCGTAAAGGAGCCAACCCCCTTTTTCTTTACAAAGAGGGCCTATTTATACTGTCTTGACCGAGGTGGTGATCATTGAATCAGAACCACGTGGCCTTATCTCCTTTGTTGGGACATCACATCATTGTTCATTCATGCAATTAATGCATTGACAAGGGGTCAGCCGCTTTATACAATAGGCTGACACACTGACAAAACTTTATTACAGACGCCACATCAATCACTTCTAAAAGATCTTCAAATCTATCATAAGAGACAGTGTCGGCTTCATGAACTTCGGAAGAGCTTGAGAGCCTCCAAGTGGAGAGCTTTAGCTCCTTTCTCTGTTTCCTTAGACAGTGGTTTAGCCCAAGATTGTAGTGTTTCGTCCTTGAGGACCTCGGCCTCAATATGGACCTCGACCTTTGAGGCAGTGCCTCAGACTTGCAATGCAAGGACCTTGGTTTTGTTTGATTTCTTCATATTTTGACCTCATATGGTCTTTATTTGACTCGTTGACTTTTCGCTTACGTGGCTTGCTACGTGGCGCCTCTTCCTGGGCCTCGGAAAAATGAGGTGTAACAATATTTGCAAAACCAAAGGAAGTATTTAAGGTAATAAAATGACAACATTCTACTTGTTTTTTCCTAGTAAAATTGTTTTGTTCTTAGGTTATGTGGGTTCACTAAAACATATGTCGAAAATATGGCTTAACAATGTTGACATACTAAAATTGCTTAGGCCCCAGGCTGCACATATAAATGCCTAACATCCCACATCTTAATTTCCAGCTCTTTTTCAACAAGTTGTTAGATTTTTTTTTTGGTGGAAATCGAAGATCAAGCATGGAAAATTCAGTCGACGAAACATTTTCCATTGAATCCAAATTCATATTTATCGAATTAGTTGTGCCATATAAATGAGAGTGTTTTAACTCTACAATATGCTTGAGATTAACCGCGTCAATGGAGTCTGAAGTTACGACCATTCATGTAGATCTATCATCATCAATGGAAGGTGAAACTTTGATCTTGCCCATAATAGAAAACAAATTTATTTTTAGTATTTTGTTCCTATGTATGAGCCTAATATGATTGTTCTTCGCACGGCCAGCGACAGAGTCGATCATATTATTATACCATCCAAACATGCCCTCGAAGTAATGTTTACATCTCTGTTCAATGTTTCCAGACTATTCCTCGACACATTGAAAAAATAATAATAAAAAAATTTGGGATTTAAAAAAGAAAATATAAAAAAGTTTAAAATATCAGAGTAAAATCATTATTTTGATTATAGTTGGGAAGCAGATGAAAAGGGAAAAAAAGACAGGCTCTACCACTGGAACCAAGTTTTAAAGATAGGACCTTATCTTGTTCAAGTTGGGCACCGCATATATTTCATTCAATTTATATCCACAACTTTTTGTAATTTAATTGTTTCAACATCACAAATTAATTTTATCTGGACAGTATGGTTTGCTTAGAGTTAGGTATTTAACAAAGCTAGGTTTTGTTTGCTAATTTCAAATCATTCGAGCATTTTTGGGAGTTGTTTATAATTGATTTAAATTATAAATAGATATAAATGATTGATGGATAAGTGTATATTCCTAAGAATATGTGATAAATAGTAATTTGACCAATTAAACGAGAGCGCGAAACATACAGTGAAAATATAAACAGTTTCTGTCAATAAGAAAGAACCGAGCGAACAAATGAAAAGTGCTTGATTATAAATGTTAGGACCAACTTACTGCTCGAACGATGAGTCGAAAACTAATGATAAACCAATAATGTCCATGCGAAGAGTCGTGGCGAATGGCCATTGCATGCATGTCACACAGTTCATACAAAGGATTCTCACAAAACTTTAAACTCCCCCATATTCCATGAGAAAATTAAATCTCCAGCGTCCAAATCTGATCTGCAACATTAGAAGCTGTTATTTCATCAACTTTCACTTTCATTATCCAATGGAGCCTATATCCTGGTGGGGTGGGTGGTGGGTGGGGGTGAAGTGGTTTGAGTTATAAAGGTAGAAAGTTGTATGCTGCGTTGCACAATGTCGACCGTTAACGGGTGCGCTCTTACTTCTCTCGTTCCCACCGCACAATATTCTTCGACCCTCAAGAGACGCCCCCTCGTAGTCTGTCAAGCGTCATCTAATTCTCCTCCGAGTCTCATTCAAAACAAGCCTGTTTTTGCTGCTCCTGCTCCTATCATCCACCCTATTTCGGTACTATACTTTATTTATTATCTCAATTGACTCGATAAAAGGAAAAAGAGTCTTGTTCGTTATAGCATTCAGTGCTGTCGAGTACTGAGTAATGCCAAAGAGACAAGACGTCAATTATTGATAGTATAAAATTAAAAAATTTAATACAACCTTGGACTTGGGGATGTTTTACTTTTTCAGATGTTTTTGTGTGTGTGTATTAAAATTGAGAAATTGCAGACAGAAGACATGGGGAAGGAGTACGAGGAAGCCATTGCTGGACTTCAGAAACTTCTCAGGTTTGTAATATTGACATCTTTGGATAAAGTGGAACCCACATTAGCCATGTTGGATTTTTTTTCTTTATTTTAAATTGGGTTTTGCAAAATAAAAAATAAAAAATAAAAAACGTATTAGTGAAGATGATCAAATTACAACATTTTATTGAGAAGAATTTCATAATTATTAAGCTCGAATTTGATGCAGTGAGAAGGGAGAATTGGGACCAGTGGCTGCAGCAAAAATTGATCAAATTAAAGCAGAATTGGCAACAGCTGATAAAACCACAGTTTCCAGCACTGTTGAGCAGCTGAAAAATGGTTTTGTCCACTTCAAAAGAGAGAAATATGAGTAAGCTGCTAGACCCAAATTAACCAAATTACTATGATGATGAAAACAAGTATAAATTTTGGAGTTCTTTTGTCGTTTTGGTGTCCCCCTTTTGGGACATATTAAGAAGGAAAAATGAGCAAAGACTTCTAAAGAAAAAAGGATGAAAATCTAACGTTTTCTTTCTTTTTTGCCCAATTTAGGAAAAATCCATCTTTGTATGGTGAACTTGCCAAAGGCCAGAGCCCAACGGTATATAACTAATTATACAGTAGCTTATTGAATATTTCTGATTTAGAACTTTTGTCTTCTGTTCATCTTAAAATAAATGACGAAATGATTCAACATGGAAGTATATGGTGTTTGCCTGCTCTGATTCGCGCGTCTGCCCATCACACGTTCTGAATTTGCACCCGGGAGAGGCATTCGTGGTCCGAAACATTGCTAACATGGTCCCTGCCTATGACAAGGTTACTTATAAGTTTTTGGCGAAAAGTTACTTTTATTTTTTTTGAAGAAAAAAAAATGGGGATTTGAATATTATGAGTTGCAACAGGTCAGATACTCTGGAGTTGGGTCTGCCATTGAGTATGCTGTTCTGCACCTCAAGGTTGATACAAAATTTCATTTCAAATTTTTTACTTTTTTGGGATAATTTTTTGTTTATTTGAAATTTAAGAAGAATTCAAAACCTGGGATTCTCAGAAAACTAAAAATCAAATATTCTTTGACAGGTTAAAGAAATTATAGTCATTGGACACAGTGCCTGTGGAGGAATCAAGGGGCTTATGTCTCTCTCAGATGATGGTTCCACCTCCACGTAAGTCGGAAAGAGGATTTCTCACTTTTAAAAATGAGGCTTTTGTCTCACACAGTCGTTCTACTTGATGCGTGCAGTGATTTCATCGAAGACTGGGTGAAGATCGGTTTACCTGCAAAGGCCAAGGTAAAGGCCGAGCTCGGTGACGCACCTTTCGCTGATCAGTGTGGACTATGTGAGAAGGTAAAAAAATTTAATTTGTTATTAATTACGAATGGGAATCCCTTAACATACCCTGCAAATGGTGACTTGATTGGGAACACCAATCTTGAAATCCGCATGCTCGTTTTCCATCTTTATTCAATGCGAAATTTATCCTTTAACGTGCTTTTATTGTGTAAAAATGCAACAGGAAGCAGTGAATGTGTCACTTGGGAACCTGCTGAGTTATCCCTTTGTTAGAGAAGGATTGGTGAAGAAAACTTTGGCACTAAAGGGTGGATATTACGATTTTGTGAAAGGAAGTTTTGAACTGTGGGGGCTGGAATTTGCTCTTTCTCCATCACTCTCTGTATGAACAAATTAATCTCTGTTCCCTAACCAGTTTTTGATGTCAAAAATGTAATCTTAATTAATGATAAGTGTAATGGAGAACAATTGTGTCTGTCTGTGAATCCTTCCTTTGTTTCCATGTAATAATTTCAGAAATGATGTTTTCTGAAAATAAGTAAGAGTTGCATCCCATATTTATTTATTATAATTTATTTATTTTTGTTTTTTTAGGTAAAAGATGTGGCCACAATACTGCACTGGAAGCTCTAGTAACATTCTGCAAACATGCATGGGGCTCTCTGATAACAAAATGCTTGTTCTTATGCTCAAGTATCAATAAATTTCAATTTTTGCTCAATTACAACTAATTGGTTGTGCGAATGATCTAGTTTAGCTAAAATAGTTGATAAAGATATCTAAATTAACAATTAACAATTAATTTTAACCACATATTTCATGATACCACAATTTTTTAACCACACATTGTATCAACTTTTATCAAAATCAAAATCTACTAAAAATCTGATTTTTAACAAAACCAATCGGAGGCTTAATAAAAGTCAGATAATTTTGTGCATTGTTTGGTACGATTAATTATGCAACATTCAATACTACTTGAAGAAAAAAGACACTGATTATATTGTAGTCGATGTAGACTGTGAGCTCGGTCAAGAACAAACGTAGCCCCTAAGTCATCCAAACATGGGTTGAAGAAAGAGTGACTAACACGTCAAACGACTCAAACCTCATCCACCAACCCAAATCGAAGATTTTAAGGTCTAGAACTCTATCGACAAAGAAAGGGGCGAAATAAAACCTTAATGTCTCAGTCCCAAGACATCGAAAAATCACTACAACATATCCAAATGGCGTATCGTCACCATTCGTCCTTATTATCAAAGAGGAAGCGGCACTAACCTCGAGACTATACAAAGTCAAAAGTTCAATTAGAGCTTATTTGAGAGGGATTTTAATCCAATTAAAATTGAAAATATAGCCGTGATTGAGTCTCACTCGTCTAATAAAAGTCAACAATAATGGCTAGTTTTTCAATTTTAATCTCTACCAAACAAGCTCTTGAAAACTATAGCAAGAAGTGATCGGTATAGCTTCAGCACAAAAGGTCCGACTACATGACCCGAAATTAAAACAATTAAAGGGGCCTAGCAATGCCTTGATTCCGCTATAGACGAATTCCTCCTATTTTACTTCTCATCCCATCTCTCAACAAGCAATGCTTACATTAATCAAACATCAGAAGAATAACATTGAACCAAACAACTTACGTGCGAAACACAAGTTCAAACATTAATGTTTAAATTTTTAGAGACAGTGGAAATACAACTACGTAAAGCTTCACGGTGCATACACAAAAATAAGTAGATGAGCAATTTTCTGGTGAAGGGATTCCCTAAATAAGGTAGCTCTACAATAAAGTGCACATTGGCAATTATGGACTATTTACAATTCTCAATATAGAGAAGCAAAGAATACGCCTGACGATAGACATCCTCCTTGTGGATTCATAATAAAATTACAAAATTTGTGACGCTAAGACTCATCAGGCTTTGGTTCAAGGACTACAGGGATTTTTTCCGTGCGATCACCACGCAGTACTTCCACAGTTATCTGTGCAACAATAAGAAACGCGATCACTCTATCATGTGTCTTTTTTCATGTCAACTGAACCAAAATACATAAACTGGTTCAGAAATTCCGAACCTGATACTAGTCCGGTTAGGAGGTTGAAGAAATTAGCCTTACCTTATCACCCACTTCGCATTGATCCAGGATTCTGTACAGATCAGTGCCATTAGAGACCTTCTTCCCATTGATAGATGTAATTATATCGCCTAAAATAAGTCTGCCATAGGCATCGCGTTTAGTAGATTGAAGACCCTGCCGAACCAAGAATACATCTAGTATCAGCACTACACAATTTTTTGTCCAGTAAACTTCCAAACCTTTAAATTACAATGAAACTTCCACACAACATAACAATAAACCAAGGGACAAGAAGAAAAATATATCAATAAACGTACAGCTTTGCCAGCCGGCCCATTTGGAGGAGCATCCAATACAAGAACGCCACTAACTCCCAGTTGCTCCATGGACTGATCAGGTGCAAACTTAATCCCCAAAATTGGTCTGGTGACTTTCCCAAACCTCACCAACTGATCGACAATGCCACCTACCTGGGTATGAAAGAAATATCAAAAACAATTATCGTCAAGCTAGAAAAAAGTCAGCGAATAAATTTTATACCAAATCTTACGGAAGTCCCAAATGCAGAATATTAAGTAATTACTCACAGTGTCAACAGGAATCGAAAATCCAACACCAGATGATGCACCAGAAGGAGAGTATATAGCTGTATTTATCCCAATAAGGTTTCCTGAACTGTCAAGAAGTGGCCCTCCACTATTGCCAGGGTTAATTGCAGCATCCGTCTGGATGACATTCTGGATCGGGCGTCCGGTAGCGGCAGAACTGATTTCCCTTTGAAGTCCACTACAGAAAAATTGAACTTATGATACACGAACCATGAAGATGGTTCAAAGCACAAGAATACAAAAAAAATACTGGCTTATTTGCTTATCCTTGATTATCTTTTAAGATGTGACGGATGTAATAAATAATAGACGAAATATAAATGCTCTCATTTCTGCCTCTACTTGATAACAGCAGTTGGTCAGTTCACTTAATTATTATATAGATCTTAAACAAGTCAATTATTAATGATCAATTTAAACATAACTAGAAAAAGAAAACAATATCAAGCAAGAATGTATCCCTGAGAACCATATAAATGGCCGTCTTTACATATTTAATCCTTTATGATCTCCTTTACAGGCACTGGTTTCCATGACACAAGGTGAAGGCTCTCTCCATTTGGGGTTGGCTGGTTCTTGTTTGTAGCAGAGAACCTCTTTTAATTCAAAAAGCTTAGTAGGAGGAATCTAGAGCTGGTGAAGATATGCTAATAACTTTTTTAGAAATTGTTGTATTATTCTCCATAACCTCTTCCAAACTGATGTACTTCTACAGGTAGAATATTTATAATCTTCAGCAAAATCAATACAAAAAAGGTGCAATGATTAAAATAGTATCAACTTATGCAATTAAATATAACACACGAATACCTGATAACACCAGTTGTAAGTGTATGGTCAAGGCCAAACTGCAAAGGCACGTACAATTAAACACAAGGATAATGTCAGACAAACGTCTTTGGTGTCATATAAAATGCGAAATTCAAGTATTTGATATGTTGAACGGGATACATCCCATTCCATTGGAGGGGAAGGTATCATAGTTACTAAAAAAGTAAGACAGTTCTTAAAAGAATTTTAAACAGCTTGGAGATAATATCTGACAATCTTCTCCACAAATCTAGGTAAGTTACTCAAAAGAACCCATTTTTATAGAATCCCATTTTTATAGAATACACCTATGGCACATAGCTTTAGCTGTTGAATACTATACTGTTAGTGGTTTATGGTTGGACATCACGCTGCTATCGATAGCAAGGGAAAGATCTGGCAGATGATTTAGAATATTGGGAATTGAGCCTTAATTTGACAGCAAAGAAACAGGTTTTAGAAAGACAAATTGTTTGGAAAGCAAAACTACCCAGAAGATTCGCAAATGTCCACAAGGTTGAGTAAAAATGCTCAATACATCAAAATTAGATGACAACCATTTGTACATGCTATAAACTAAAAAGGCACCAAATTTCCATTTTTGCTATCATGAAAATTGTTTAACTAAAAACTCTATTTTCTGGAGAACATAACAAGGGTGGAAAAATCAGTAGTGGTTCAAATCAAGGGGGTACTTGGCCTGCAGGATGATATTTGGCAGGGAACGGAAAACCTTGAGAAAGCCACCAGCAGGTACATGATAACTAGTTTTGTATAACCTTACAACGAAGAGAACAATAAAATTTAAGATTTCAGTATTGATTCCATGCTCATGTTAGATGGGAGATAATACAGCATTGTAATACAAGAAAATTGTAACACATCCTAGAATTCCCGTACCATGTGATAGCTGCAGTTAGATAATTGAACCTAAAATTAGGAAATATGAAAAGTTGATTAATCTAAATTTAGCATTTCCAATGCCCATTTACTGATTATTTCAGTTTCGAAACATATATAACTTTTTGATAGTCAAAATGATGAACCTCTATGATTAGAAGTATGTGTATTTTGCTTAGGAAGTCGAATGTTTCTTGAGTCTCTGACTGGTTTTCTAAGTTTCATGTATACGTCTTCCTATGAAAATTAAAATATCACAATTCTCTCAATTAAGAAAATTATATTTGTACCGCAACAAGTTGAAAGCTTACTGGTCTATCTGTTTGGTCCTCGTGTGTTGTGTCATTCAGCAGTCAAGGGCATTGGCGGAGAAGGGTGCCTGTAAATGTGGTGCTTGAAAGAGTAGGGATGATAGTGGATCAGTAAAGAGAGGCTGGAAGAGGTGGCTGTGGTCGAGAAGCTGTTAGAAGAGATGCGGGATAAAGGCACTAGAAATGCCAATAGGGAGTCAGCAAATTTGACACTAGGGAATGCCAATACCATTCTCACATACAGATTACAGAATGCCATCTAAATGGTTGCCTTCATCTATGCATGAAAAATACATACTTGATAAGAAGCCAAATTCAGATTATGGTATCTGCACACTCTCGCACCAGAGAACTTACGATGCAAAAGTCTTCAAACACGGAAGATTATGTCAAAGATAAAAAAGGATTATTTGCACTTACCGGATTACCGATAGCATATACTTTTTGACCAACAAGCAAATCTGCAGATATGCCAATTGGGATAGGTCTCAACTTGTCTTTTGGTGCATCAATTCGCAGAACAGCAACATCTTTATCTTGGTCAAACCCAACAACTTTTGCATCGTAAGTGCTCTGGTCTGCAAGAGTAACCCTGAACACAGCCAGCACTTGGTTAACCCCAAAATATAATAAATTTAGAAATCTCAAAGAGGTAAGAAATTTGTCAAAAAATTCATACATTTAACCAAAGATTTTGTAAATAAAGAAATATAAAGCAGTTAGCATAAAAATGAGTCCAACAACAAAAGCCATGATGGGGCAACTATATAATCTTTTTAGGCGCCTAAGGTGTTTGAAATACAATACAGATGGGCAAAGTCAAAGTCAAAGTCTTGAATGACATTACCAGGAAATTTTTCAGTCCACAAAGAAATAGGCTGAATATATTTAGGTTAATTAATAGGGCATGATAGATTCCTTAAAGCAACATTCTCTTATGAACTATCCTTTTGTACAGTATCTTAGAATCACTCGAACCGTGATTCTGGTGTTAACATGTTCTGGCGATTATTCCTTTTTAGACTTGAGCATCCAGGTTCGAAACTTGGTGCTTGGACTAGGATATGGCATATGGATTGTTCATTTTAAGAAAAATAAGCCAAAATAGTCCATCATTAACTAATTCCATACATGGACATTTACCCGACACTCAAGCCCAAGTCAAAATAACACAGGTCTAGAAGACCTTGTGTCATCTCAAGATTGTAACTAAAAGACTTGCATTTCAGTCATTATGGGATTCTTCAGATTATTAGACCAAACTCCTAACAGTATCTTCCAGCATAAAACTTGTTTGACTCACAAGGTATTTTTGCACATTCAAGGGGACTACAATCTAGCAAATACAAAGCCATAATATTGAAAACTGTTGACGACGCGGGTTAAATATAAGTGCGGGTGAAAG
>CAIGRT010200734.1:0-19030 GCA_903798405.1 Fraxinus platypoda | reverse complement strand
CCGTTTACGTTTTTTCAAACCATGTGTACAACATCATTGTCAGTCTCCCCCTTCTGGCCGCCATCTACCCACAACACCAAAGCTTTTTCAGTCCCTAATTCTTTTTCTTTTAGGGACTTAAGAGTGCCTTATGTTATGTGTGTTCCCAACCATTACTGACACACGTGCCGCATCGTGCTCTGTTTGGACTATCGAAGCTAATCCCTCTACCAATACATGTGCCGTCTCTTGCTCAACTGAGAATAATCCATCTATCGACGAAGTCGTATCCATCGCGTCCAGTGTAGCCGACTCCAGGTCCACCATTTTCGACTCCCGTTCCTTAGACCAGGGGACCACCTTCCGATTTGCTGCGAACCCCGAAACTTTATCATCCGTATCCAACTCCACCCTTCGATCCCATCATCATTTCCGGAATACACTGCTCCAGTCCATGCCTGATACTCGCAATTAGGCTTAATAATGACCTGCTTGTCTTTAGTATGGGCTACATTCGGTGATAACTCTTTAGGAACCAAGCTCGCAATTTATTTTTCATTAGCTAGGGGCTCATCCATGCTAACTCCACACTTATGACAACAAAATATCTTGGAGCCCGCCTCAGACCTACATCACACTAGCCTGATTAAATCATCCAACTCTTCTTTCAATGCCTGGACGCGGGCTCTTATTTCAACACTGTTCAATAAGCCACCATGTGAACCTTCTGCATGTGTCTCCATAGGCTTAGGCACCATAAGATGACCTTCATTTTCCCTCACATTGACCGTCCTTTCATTTCGCACTAGCCTCCGTTGATCAGCTTTATGCGATGTCTGTAAGTTTGCCGTAACTTCGGCATAAGTTTTCCCTTGTCGATTTCTTTCATCCATCGTTCGACGTTTAGCCTTATCTCCAACGAAAAATGAATCGACAACTGCCTTAAACACCCGTGAAATCGATGCCCATCCCTCCCCATTCGCACCTTTCGGTACCATCACAACTCCCCGTCCTACTCCTCTCTCCATACTGTGCTATTGTCAAGTACCTGCCACGGCTGTTCGCACAGCGTTGTGTCAAAAAAGCTCTTGATGACTTATTGAACTTGGAGACAAAATCCTCCAACTTAATAGCCACTCTCAACTTATCCACAATATTCACCATCCAAAGTGCACCAAACCTCCCCATATAGACTGCGTTCGACATCCTCGAGCCCCACTCTATTATCTTAATAGTGCCTGATTCGTTAACAGAAACTGCGAACTCCTTCGCCTCTACTCTAAAGCTTCGATTGAATACCAAACCATATGCATCCGCCCACTTTTTCCTTTGATTGTGTATAAACGGCACATCTGATGGCAAAACAAGCATCCTGGGTGATTTGGAATCGGCGTGCTGATTTTTTCAGGTTCTCCTGTATAAACGGCACATATGATGCCATGTTTTTATTCTAATGTGCTGTCATCGATAACGTCTTCATTTCATTCTTCATGCTTGCTTCCTGGGTTGCATGTTTTCTTTGTGTATTTCATCGGGGACAATTTTGGCGATGGAGGAGTAACTATCAAATGGGAATGTTTGTTCTTTGAAAATGGATCTAAGAGAGTGCTACAAAAATACCTCACTATTAAAATAATTCAATAATGCAGTTCTTCTTTGAATCATTTGTTAATGCTTTTATGAAAAGAAAAATATATATGAATACAGATAGCCTGTGTTCGCGATAGATTATTTGTAACTTTATAGGGTTTTTTAGGACGAATAGTGCTGGGGACCGCGAAATGTGTGAATAATGATGAGTCGTAGTTTTGGATGTATGGTTGACATTAAAGTTTGACTTTGACCGGGTAGTAGAAGTAACTTTTTAAGTTACTAATAAATAATGTTAGCGAACACACTCATAGATAGTTACATTATTAATTTAGATTTTCTGCATTTGCAATAACATTTTTTGTGTTTATTTCTCATACTTCCTATTCCTGAAATAACAGGTCCCATGGAGCAGGCTTGGCCAAGATCCAGTTTTAGTTTACCTTGATCGTATATTTTTATTAGCTGAACCTGCCACTCAAGTTGAAGGATCTAGTGAGGATGCTGTCCAAGATGTTAAGAAAAGCCGCATACAGGTAAGAAATTGTATTCTGATTCTTAGTTGACAATTTCTTGGTTTATGTGAATTATTGGTATGAATTGATTTTGAATAGGAAATGGAAATGAAGCTGTTGGAGAGTAGACAACTGCTGAATACAGAAATGGTACGTATGCTTAGAGACGTTTCAAAGGCATAGACAAAACTATTAATACATATTTCCTTTTGAGAATACATCAAATATGATTCAGATTGACCTTGCGGAGTTTGAGCAAACTAAGTAGCTAGGCTACTTGGACTTCTGTAGTGTGGGTTACAGATTCTGGTTCATTGAAGTTTTTATTAAGGCATAAGTCTCAAATGTCTAAAAGAAATTTGAAAATAAAAATGCTGGGGTCTACTTCCTGTATTATCCAGGGTTTTGAGCTATGAATGTAGCTGTAGTTTATGGCTATAAATCTCATACTTGCTTTATGGTCTGAGCTTAAGTGAGGACTAGCTAGCTACTTGCTTGATCGCCCCTCCTCTTCCCCTTCTTTTCACAAAGATGAATATGTAAGTGATGGAAATAAAGAAAAGTACTCATTTTATAGTTTAAACAATAAAAATAAAAATAAAATGAAATATCTCTCACAATCATGCAGTCAATCAACTAATCCAAAATATTCCCAAAGATGTAATGTGTTTGGATTGATTTTTTTTTTGACTTGGACGGATTTCAAATCATTGGATTTGAAATTATTGATTTCAACTCCAACTGATTTTGACCAAGTATTTGAAATCAAAAGTTTCCAAATAATATAAACATTATTTAGGGAGGAGAAATTTTGATGACAACTTATGAGTCCTGTTGGGAAGGAGTTATCTTTGGTTTTATTGATTAGTACCGTGATACAACTGCTGAGTTTGCCTGAAACAGAATGTTGGCTAGTCTGATTTCAGGCTATAACAGGTTTTGCTTCAAACCAGTTACCAAGGCAAATGTGGCAAAAACTCGAATATGATGGGCATAGATCTGATTCTTTCTATAATTGCCACTAGATGAAGGATAAAGAACAAATTACTTCGATTTTATGCATTTTATTATGCATTAAGTTACAAAACAGAATTTTACATGCCAAAGATTGTGCAAAGGGTAACTGGCTTTTTACTTAAACCGCTTTACTCGTAAACCAGCTGATCTTTTCTGTTTCAGACACGAACCATGCCAAAAAGACCTTAAGGAATATTCTCAATCATGACAATTCAAATATAGTCGTTGATTTGGAGTTTATGGGCCTGTTTGGTACAGATTCTCCAATTCTACAGTAAATCAATTCTCATTTTCAACCACACATTCTTCAATAAAATAATATTTTCCATCACATCAATAATCTTATCTTCTTTTTCAACCACACATTTCCCATCATATCACTATTCAAAATCAATTCATTTTCAACAGTAAATCAATTCTCATTTTCAACCACACATTCTTCAATAAAATAATATTTTCCATCACATCAATAATCTTATCTTCTTTTTCAACCACACATTTCCCATCATATCACTATTCAAAATCAATTCTTTCCCCAAAAAATCCCTACCAAACAAGCTCTATAAAAACTCAAAACCATCCATCAAATACAATGACTCTATGAACCTGAAATTCATAGGATGACTAGTTTTCAACCCAAACAGCTGTTTGGCCCATAAGGATGGCACCACAATCACCTCACCCTACAAGAACAGCATTCCTGAATCACATTAAGCTATCAGTGCCTCCAAGAATTTTATCTCATTCTTAGTGGCACCATTTAGGTATGACATGAATAACACACTGTTCGTTATTGAATCCAATTTATTTTTTGTAATTGAAACAACAAGCATAATGTTTCAGATAAATTATTTCCTAAAAACTTGGTTAAGTGTTATAATCATGATTTGATCAATTTTTTTGTATTTTTTCTTTTGTAAGAATAAATCTTGGCTGGGATCTTTAATCAATACAGTGATCGGGAATATAAAGCTTTCTATTTCAAACATACACATAAGATATGAGGATGTTGAAAGGTATGAAGCTTTTGACTCTCTCTCCCAACTGGGGTTACCTGTCCAACAGCTATTGAATTCCTTTCTTCTTTTTTTCAGTAATCCTGGTCATCCATTTGGAGGTGGCATAACATTAGATAAACTTTCAGCATTCACAGTTGATGATAATGGAATAGAAACTTTTATCACTGGAGGTGCATTAGAGCGAATTCAGAAGGTTCTATTTCTTTCAAATTTGAATTAATCAAAAACATATATATATCTTTTCATATATTCTCGTCTTAATGTGCTATTTTTCATTTGGGCTTGTTATAAAAAAAAATTACCCTGTAATTGAATTTTTTTCTTTTATTGAGCTCATATTCATTAAAATTGTAATGCTTTTAACAGCCTCCTTAACTGTAATTTATCAGTCTTAGTATGTGCTTTTGATGCAGAACAACTTCCATTACTTCATATTTTAAGAAATTGTAATGCAACTCAAATCGGTGGATCATTGAAATAAAACAAGAAATGAGTTTGTGCTTTCTAAAGAAAATTTTAATGATTTATGAATGCTTTATGCTGAAAATATGGTGATCCAATTACTAAATTGTAGAAATTTCCTTAGTCAAACATATCCCTAAGCTGAACTTATATGCCAAAATTAAATTTGTGCACAAGATTTAGGGAAGTATTCTTGGTGGTCCCTAATGGACTATTTTGAAGGGGGTTGACTTAAAAACCCAGCAATAACATTTTACATATTTATATCTTGGATGGACTGGGTATGGACTTTATCACCTGGGTGTCTGTCCCCAAGTTTTCCTTCTCTCTCTTTCAGTCACTAAGTCACTTCTATCGGTTGCCCATATCCAGCTCCTGAATGAGAGATTTTCTTGATTTATAATTGAACCGGTTTTTTGTAGTAAGAGGACTCCTTGTTGTCTTGATATATGTATCTTTATGTCGTGATTAATAAATTAGTTTTCATATTGAAATAATATTAATGATCGAGGACAGATCAAATCTGCACTTAAAATTTTTTCGGGAATGTTAATCTGGCTCATGTAGAAGCTTAAGTTTTTAGAGAGAGGACAATTTATATATTTTTACATTTATATCTTCAAAGCATTTCCTCACGTGCAAACCAAATTTTTTTTTCCTAATCAAAGGTGGCGTATTTAATATACACAAATGATTGACAGTTAGAATTGAATTTAGGACCTTTGTCTGCTTTGATTCTATGTTGAATCTGGCTCAGAAATTTATTTGTATGTGTTATATCTTCAACAAAAATATCTAGAGTATGCCATAGAATATAGCAACTAGTTCACAAACAGTCTAATAATTTAGTTTTAGAGAAAGGAGAAATCTATTCATTTGTGTTATATCTTTAGCAAATCTTTAGCAATAGAATATAGAATATAGTTCACTTACAGTTGAATCATTTAGTTTTTGAGAAGGGAGAAATATCTTTAGTGTATTTTTACTCATGGTTTTGTCAAATAGATTTTTGAGTACTTTTCTGTACTGCAGTCGAAGTTCAAAATGGTTATCGTATTTGTTTCTGGAAATATCTGGGGATGAGAGATGAATCATTTAGTGTAATTTACTCTATGTTGTATCACTTCTTATCCTTGTGTGAATAACCTGAAATATTTCTTGTTATTTTCCCATTGCTTTTGGTCTGTTTATAGTTTGCTTTTATTTTACTATTTACATGATTCTTTTTGTAAAATGTCAGGCAGTGGAACTTGAAAGGTTGGCTGTTTATCTCGACTCTGATATAAGTTCATGGCATGTTGATAAACCATGGGATGATTTGCTACCGTCAGAATGGAGTCAGGTATGCTTAGTTTGATGTTGAGAATTTTCTTGCTGTAGCCTCTATGACTTGATCTAATCCACAAGCTTCAGATTTTCAAATTTGGCACAAAAGATGGAAAACCTGCCTCTGGTACTATGGAGAAGCATTCTTATGTTCTGCAACCAGTGAGCGGAAATGCAACGTATTCAAAAGAGCGTCCAAATTTATCTGCTAATAGCGGTCAACCGATGCAGAAATCGACTGTGAATTTAGATGACGTCACTCTCTGCTTGTCAAAGGTTGGTTTAATGACCAGATGTCTAGTGGCTTGACACCATCTTCTGCCTCATGCTGCTTAGAGTCTTTCTCCCCCCTTTAATCTCCTTACATAGATGAACTTGAATAATTAACTTCTATTCTCTGAATGTATATGCAGGATGGCTATCGGGATTTGTTAAAATTAGCTGATAATTTTGCAGCCTTCAATCAAAGATTAAAATATGCCCACTATCGTCCACTCACTTCATTGAAAACTGATCCAAGGTCTTGGTGGAAGTATGCCTACAGAGCAGTTTCTGACCAGATGAAGGCGGCGAGGTACCCATCTAATTATCTATTATATTGATCATTTTGCCGTGTTCTCAAAGTGTTATGGTATTTGATAAAGACTTGCATAAGCTTAACATGTAATTAAGAAATATCAATTTTTCCGTAGAGCATCATAAAAGACTATAATTTTGACAAAAATGAGTATAATACACATGCACCCTTCTTGTTGCATTTTATTTGGACATTCAGTTTGAAGTTTCTTCTGAGTTTTTAATTCCCTTTTTTCTTTAATTTCACCTTTACCCCCACATGAGACTCGAACCCGAACCCAGGTCAATGACCTGGTAAGGCTTTGCTCTTACCACTTGAGCTAGGTCTTGGTCTCGAGTTTTTACTTACTGCTCTGAATACTTTCTTTAGGGCTGAAGTAAAATTCACATTTTGTGTGATGATAATGTCAAGTGTTCATGAGTATTGTCTCGTTAATTCCCTCTCTCCGTTGAAAGCTATAGGAGTTGCTGAGAGGAAAAGTTAGATGATTTGCACAAATTTGGTTTTTACGTTACTACTTTTCTAATTTTTGTCTTCTCTGCCAGTGGTAAATTGTCATGGGAGCATGTCCTGCGATATGCAAGATTACGCAAGAAATATATATCTCTGTATGCTAGTCTGCTTAAATCGGATCCTGATCGGATGATAGTTGATGATAACAAAGAGATTGAGGAACTAGATCGTGAACTTGATATTGAAGTCATTCTTCAGTGGAGGTATATGCTTTGATTTGTTACTCTGCGATGAATTTATGCTATATGCTGTTCATGTCAGTTTCAAGAAACCACTTTTTTGTTCTCACTTTTTTGGTGAGGGTGGGCAGGGGAATGGGTGTTAACGTATTATGTACCTGCTGTATATCTTTCTGATTGAGGGATATCCTTTGGGAGTCTGTTTGCAAATGTAGAGTTTCTTTTGTTTCCACTTAGTCCGAGCGTCCACATAGCCGACGTTGCTGTTTCTGTGTGCTTCTTATTTGCCTTCTAACAGCTTCTTGAGTCTCTATTTCCACACTTAAGAAGTGAATCACATCCTTTTGAGCTTGTTCCTTTCTTATTATTCTTTTGGCTTAATTTTTAATTTTAATTTTAATTTTTTTTCCTTCAAAGATAACATTTTCTTAGGATTGCACAATGCTACAGAATGTTATGTTTCTGTTTAATTAAATTAACATAATTTGGCTATTCATGATATCTATTTGGCACCTCGTGCATTTCCTGCATTGCTAGTAAGATATTACTGTTAACTGATTGTTCTTTTAGATTCTGGCATCTACGAGTTATTGGTAATTGGTATCCATTCTTTGAACAGGATGCTGGCCCACAAGTTTGTGGAGCAATCGATGGGGTCAGATCTCTACCAAAATAAGCAACAAACAAAGAAATCATGGTGGTCATTTGGATGGTAATTTTTTCTTGATAATGATTCCTTTGACACTTCTAACAATCTTACGAGCTCACCATTTTTTGGATTATAACGCAATTGCACATAATATCTCAGGACCAACCAACCTGCCAAAGATGAGAATGTACCAGGAACTTTGACTGAAGAAGATTGGGAGAGAGTAAATAATATAATTGGATACAAGGAAGGTGAGGATGAACAATTGTTGATCCATGACAAGGGTGATGTGCTCCATATTTCATTGGAGGTTCACATGAAACACAATGCTTCAAAGCTTATGGATTCTAAGGAGTGCCTTGCCGATCTATCCTGTGATAATCTTGATTGCTACATAAAGCTTTATAAAGAGGCTAAAATTTTTGATATAAAATTGGGATCATACAGATTGTTATCTCCGAATGGTCTTCTTGCTGAGGTAGCATCTTCTTCTTTTTCTTCTCTGTTTTCCAGCATTCACTGGCTCCATTTTGTGAATCGTTTCATCTTCTTTTCAGAGTGAAAGCTCTTATGATTCATTAGTTGGTGTCTTCTGCTATAAGCCTTTTGATGCTGATGTAGATTGGAGCTTTGTTGCCAAAGCTTCACCCTGTTATGTGACTGTAAGACATAATTTATTCTTCATAAAATATCTGCTATTTATTTTCTTGCTTCGCACTGATTAGATGTGTTGGCCCAGTACTTGAAGGATTCCATGGATCAAATTTTTAACTTTTTTAAAAGCAATGCTGCTGTAAGTCAGACTATAGCTCTGGAAACTGCTTCTGCGGTGCAGGTCTGTATCTAATCCTTTCTATTGAGTCTAACTATGGATTTCTGCACTGTTTAAAAAAAAAAAAATTCATTTCTTCTTTACTTGTGGTATTCATTAGAATTTTAATTTTTCCAATCCATTGGCACATTTTATCATTTTATGGTTTGGAAATTTTGGTTGGGGGGTAAATGGAGACAAATGAGATGAGTCTTTCAAAGGGTAGAGGACATGATATTTAGATAATGTGCAATTTTTTCAATGAAAATCATCAATATTCATTCTCTGAAATAGGTGGTGGAAAAATGCTTTAACAATTGGAAAGAGTGGTGGGCTAAATGTCCATTTTTTCTTTATGTAGTTCTTGTCAAGTTCAGTGTGCTTGATTTGGTTTGATCATGTTGTATTGGATTATTATTTATCCCAATAGTTGCCATGTTATCACAAGAAAGCAACATGGGTTTCTTTGGACGAAACCCAAGCTCACTAAGAAGAATTTTTAGCCATGTAATTTTGGTAGTTGTATGATGGGGAGCATGGTATTCAGCCTCAACACTCGACAGTGATACTGCATTTTGTTTCTTACTCCAAGTCACCAAATTGCCTCCAACAAATGATACATACCTTGACGTAAACTTTCTATACAA
This sequence comes from Fraxinus platypoda, assembly GCA_903798405.1. Classification (NCBI taxonomy): domain Eukaryota; kingdom Viridiplantae; phylum Streptophyta; class Magnoliopsida; order Lamiales; family Oleaceae; genus Fraxinus; species Fraxinus platypoda. Next base: position 9,746 of record CAIGRT010200734.1, on the reverse strand, counting down.
TCTCGATCCAACACAATTAGAATTTATATAATCCATAATATTTAGATGTCCTTGTTTTGAGAATTGAATCCCTTTGTCTAACAAGGATTTTAAATATGCTAATATACAATTAATTGCGTTGATGTGCTGATAATTTGGATTATGCATGAATTGACTCACATTAAATATGATAAGTCATATCTGGTGTATGTTAGATTTATCAACTTCCTTACTAGCTTTTTTTCTCTCCCTTTGTTTCAAGGTAGATAGTTAGATCATGATTCACCTTAATAGGAGTGCCTATAGGCTCACAGAGTTACCAGTTTCTATCAAGAGATCTAGTGTATACTTCCATTAAGAGAGAAGAAGCCATTGTTTTGACGGGGACAATTCAATGCTCAAAAAGTATTTTAGAGTTCCTAAATCCCTCATTTAAAATTCCTTGGCTAGATAGTTTGAAGTTTTTATATTATGCTAGAGTTAATACCTGTAACAATCATGTTATCGGCATACATAATAAGCAACGTTATACGTCACCATCTTTTTTATGGATCAGAGTGTGATGTAAAATCATGCTTAAAATCATACTCCTTCATTGAGCGGTTTAGCCTACCAAGCAAAGCTCTTGGTGGCTGTTTTAATACATATATGACCTTCTTTAGTTTACATACTTTACCTTATGGAGTTGTGAATCTTGGAAGTGCGTGGAAAAAGCATGCTTGACATAAAATTGCTTTAAAGGCCAATCCAAATTAACTGCTAGAGATATTATAATTCTAGGAATATTCATCTTAGCTACCGGTGCAAAGGTCTCTTACGTATTATGGTAAAACATCAATGTTAGGCACTACTGAAGGTTGGGGTTGAGAAATAGAAGGAAATAAATCATTGGGCTAAGCTGAGCTAAAATTGATCTTCATTGTGTTTACTCTCTCTTGAAGAGAAATTTTGCTAAAAAATGAGTGTTCTCGAAGAATGTTATCCGTATATTAGAAAAAAATTCTTGTTTGAGGATGATAGTGTTAACAAAATTAATTGAAGAAGATTCCGAAGATTACGAGGATATTCTTGTATATATATAATTGTACCATATATAGAATTACCATACTTAGAATGTAACTATAAAATAGCAGGTATCTTTAATGGAAAAGGTATTCAGCCAAATTGTTTACATGGTATCAGAGCCATACCGATAGAGAACACAGCTGAATCGTTATTTTTCTTGGTCGTCAGAATTCTGTTCCAGATTTCTCTGACATCGTGGGTGTTCGACGTAAGTCCCAACATCTTTGACGGTGGTCGGTGCGACTCCGGCATTTTCTGTCCTTGACCGTCACAATTACAGCGTCATCGTGTGGGTGTTTTCCGGTTCGAGACTCCCCGTTTTCTTTTCTGTCCGTGACCGGCGGATTGTGTGGGTATTCGAAGAGATTCTGGCATTCCTTGGTGGTCGACGAGATTCCGGCATCCCTGTTCTTGACCGATGCGCATCAGGCGTCATCGTGTGGGGGATTTGATTGTCTTTGCTTCGTGAAATTGGGCTGTGGGTGTTCGAGTGGAAGCGCAGCGGGTTCAACTATGTAGAATGTGTGGATTGAGTAGAATTGGGCCACAATTAGTTCGGCCAGGCTTTGAGTGTGTGGATTGTGTGGAATTGGGCCAATAATAGTAGATTGTGTAGCTGCTGGACCTGCAATTGGGCTATCATTAATTGGGTCAATAATTGAGTAGGCTTTGATTAATTTTTTTAGACTATCAATTTGAAGGCTGGTGTTTGGTATTTGGGCTTATTTTATTTTGGTTAATTTGGTTGACCTCTTTGCAATACAATATCATGTCCGTTGAAGCATTTTGTGTTAAATTTACGGGGAAAAAATTATTCGATATAGGAATTTCAATTCACAATGTTTTTGAAAGGGAAGGAACTTTGGAGTTATATTGATGGGATCGTTCCATTCTCCTTGGCTTCCTGTTCACTCAGAGTCAATATGATTCATCTCTCTTTATCTCGACCACCAAGATGGGTATGGTGCTTCTTCTTGTCTATGTGGATGATATAGTTATTACAGGGACTGACTCTAGATTGATCTCACCTTCAAGATCGACTTAAGGAGTCTTTTCATATGAAGGATTTGGGTCATTTATAATATTTCTTAGGGCTGAGGTGTATTCGAGTCCGGCCGGGACTTACCTACATAAACATAAGTATACATAAGAGGTGATTAACTTAGCTGGGCTTCAGGATGGTAGATATGTTGATACGCCTTTGGAGGTTGTTAAGGGATATATATCCCACANTATCAGAGCCCATTATGCTCCAATGAGCGATTCGATCCCGTTAAGACTCTAAAATAAGCACGTGGATTTCAAGATTGGTCTGCTCAAATGAGTCATCATCTTGCGGGGGCGTGTTAAGGGATATATATCCCACATTGATAAATGATGTTGACACAGACCAATTAATAAAGATCTTGGGCTACTCCTCTTAACAAGGTTGACCTTTTAAGATGGAACCCCAAATCTTAACAGAGGTGAATGTGAAATATCGCAAGGAGGAGGGTGATCTTCCTGATCCTTCTTTATATCGTGGGTAGTTTAAATTACCTCACTATTACACGATCAGATATCTCTTTTGCTATCCAGCAAGTTTTTCAGTTTATGCATGCTCCACGACACCTCCACTTGGCTGCAGTTCGTCGTATTATTAGATGTTTACTAGGAACACCTAATAAGGACCTTTTCTTTCCTTCACATTCTCCTCATGAGCTAGTTGGTTATAGTGATGTTGATTGGGCCGGATGTGTAGATACTCGTTGTTCGATTACAGGTTGGTGTATGTTTATGGGGAATGTGCTCGTTTCGTAGCGAAATAAGAAGCAAGATCGTGTATCTAAATTTTCTACTGAGTTCGAGTATCGTGCTATGTCTTCTGCTGCTCTTGAGATTGTTTGGCTTCGGGGTCTTCTAGTGGAGCTTGGGTGTCCTCAACTTGGGCTTACTCCTCTTCATGTTGACAACACTAATGCCATTCAGATTGCTGCTAACCCCGTGTTTCATAAGTGCACTAAACACATTGAAGTTGATTGTCACTCTATACGTGAGGCTTATGATGATCGTCTTATTACTCTTCCACATATCACTTTTGATGTTCAGACTGCCGAAATATTTACCAAAGCGATGACTCGGCAACGACATCAGTTTCTTGTGAGCAAATTGATGCTTTTCGATTTTCGAGCATCAATTTGAGGGGGATGTTAACAAGATTAATTGAAGAAGATTACGAAGATTGATTGAAGACGATTCCGAAGATTACGAGGATATTCTTGTATATATATAATTGTACCATATATAGAATTACCATACTTAGATAGATTGTAACTATAAAATAGCAGGTATCTTTAATGGAAAAGGTATTCAACCAAATTGTTTACAAATAGCACTTGTAAACCTTTTGAGTAGAAGAATATCCTAAAAGAACACATCTAAGAGCCTTCAGATCTAATTTCCCTCTGTTATGATCATGTATATAAACAAATATAACACAACCTAAAATCAAAGATTTTAGATGGTTGGGAAATCTTGATGGATATGTGTCTTGAAGGGTATCAAGTTGAGTTTTGAATCGAAGGTCCTTGATGACATTCTATTGATACGGTAAGTTGATGTAAGAACTGCTTTACCTAAAAAATGTTTTGGCACACATATGGTAAACATTATAGTTTTAGTTACCTCTAGGAGATGTCTATTATTTCTCTCATCCATCCCATTTTGTTGAGGTATATCCACAGTAGAACTATGGTGTACAATCACATTTTATGCTAGATATGAACGTAGTATTGATAAATAATACTCTCCCATTATCGGTATAATGTTTTTTAATATTGTTTTTATATTGGGTCTCAATCATCTTATGAAAATTTGAAATGCTTTCGGTACTTTACATTTTTCTTCGAAGAAAGAGACGAGAACATACCTGATTATGATCATCAATAAATGAGATAAACAATCTAGCCTAAAAAAAATATCAGACTTGAAAAGGTCCCCATATATCACTATAAATGAGAGAAAAGTGTTGTGATTTCTTATAGTTTTGTGCATGGCAATGTGCACGATGATGTTTGGGTAGTTCACGCCTTACATTTAAATTCAAGGATACTTTTGTTTTTAAATAATGTAGGGAATAACCTTTTCCAAGTATGAGAAATTTGGGTGACCTAATCTTCTATGCTAAGCTCTATTTCTTGATTGGAAGTTGAGATTTGAGTACTCGTGTATATGAGATAGATTAGCTAAACTAGTCGGTTCACTTTTGAAATGATAAAGTCCATCAATCTCCTTACCACCACGGGTCACCTTTCCCGTATGCATGTCATGGATTGCTAATTGAAAGGAGGTTACAAGAGAGATTCGGAACATGTAAAGCCAAGTCAAGAAATATGAGTTTTTGAGATAGAATACACCTTTTTCCTTGTGATATCAACTATCCACCACTTTCACCTGTTGTCTTCCTGAACATGTAGTGTAGGAGACATACAAATTAGAATGGCTATTCATGTGGTCTGTGGCTTCGGAATCAAGGATCCAAGGAAGAGAAGCTGCACTTAAAGTTGCTAAAGAAATACTTGATTGAATCTTCACGACAAAAACTCATAGCAATTCCACTTGTCGCAAATGGCAAAGAAATGAAGAAAACCAAGCCTCAAGAACTTGAATAAAGGTAAAAAGAAATTGGATCAGTGGGGAAAATAGCTAAAAAATGTGAATCGGCAGGAAAAGGAATAAGGTGTCATGATTTAGATTTGAATCAGCTTACAAATGGTCTAAATCTTCTTAAAAAATGCTAATTGAAAGGAACATGTCTAAAAATAGCCCGGGCTAGATGGAAGCAAAGTAAAACCTGCTCTGATACCACGTGGAAAAACATAATTTTATTCTATGAAATGAAACATGACAAGATTACACTTATATGGGTTAAAAAGAAACTTAATTAACTTGTATAATTTAGTTCCTAAAATCCTCTCATAATTAATCTTAACTCTTACAATTAAGTTAATTATAGTACAACTATACAATTAGATCCTAAAATAATGCTAATTACAGTTATACAATTAGTTTCTTTCTACGTAGTTGAATGATATATTACATACTAAATCAATCCTATAGATATAGGAGAAGAAAATAAAAATGATGAGCACATGATCGTATTACTAAAAGAAAAATATTACTTCCTAACTAAACTATATGATATAAGCTAGAAGGAAATATTTTTCAGTCTCCTATTATAACTTCTCTCCCTCAAATTGGTGCATCGATATCACTCGTACAATTTGGATGTTGATGTATAGAATGTCCTATTTGGAAATTGTTGCTCGACTTTGATTGCAACTCCAAGTCCTATAAACCTCCCCTTTCTACCACTTCCAATCGTCATCTTGGTTAAATTATCTTGTATAAGGGCTACTTAAGATACATAAACATTAGAAGACGGTGAGGAAACTGTGGTAGCAACCTGAGCAGTTTTCTTCTTCTGAGCTTGCTTATTTTTGAATCACTTCGAATAACCATGTAGATTCAACTCTATGTAGCGTCGTTGCAGTGAGTGCAGGGCCAGTATATTCTTTAGAATTACAAAAGATGAAGCCTTAGAAATGGGCCCGTCCCATAGTAACTTGCCTTTGTACTTCACCACGTACTAGTGAATAGATATAAGTTAGAAGAAAATATTTTCATAAGCTCCTATTCTAACTGGAACAAGCACATAGAATTAATTTGTATGACGATCATAACATTTATAGCCTTTTGGGAGTTAGAATATACATGAAAGACACTATTAAGAGAATGAGGATGAAGCTTATTCCTAAGGTGAGTGCACATAGACATAACTGATAAGGGGTAAAATCTCACATCGAATAAAGATGAAAACATAAACCAACTTATAAAAGATTGGGCTACTCATTTTAATAAGGTTGACATTCGAAGATAGAACTCTAAGTCTTAATATGGTATTAGAGTCCATCAAGCTCAAACGAGCAATTCGATCCGATTAAGAATCAAAACAAATGAGCACACAGATTTCAAGATTGATTTGATCAAACGAGCCACCATCTTGCTGGAGTATGTTAAGGGATAAAATTTCATATCGAATAAAGATAAAAACATAGACAACTTATAAAAGATAGGGCTACTCTTAATAAGGTTGACCTTTTAAGATGGAATCTCAAGTTTTAATAATAACAATCACATCCAAATACTAAAGACTAAGGTTTCAGACACACGTAATAGACTGATATCATGATACTATCATCGAAGGGGTTTGATAGATATGAGGAGGCATTGATTTATGGCGTCTGCCAGATTCTTGGGGTTGAGTCGTGAATCATTCTTGATGGTATCCTTATTGCACATTGACTTGGACTCTCGGGTTTATGGATAGAGGCGGATTCTTCTGTCGTGATCTACTGCATCACATATGGGGGAGGAATATGGTCCATCCAAGCTATTTTCAGACATACGAGACATTTGGTTTCCCTCAACTGCAGTTTTCCACATCTTTCGTGAAGGATATCAGGTAGTTGACTCACTAGCTACTGAGGAATGGGAGCGGCGATACAGATTGACTGACATGAGTTGTCCACGGTTAGAGGCCCCTAGGCTTTTTTGCTTATTTTATTTCGTTTGTACATGAGGCAGCGTCTCCTCATTTACTGCTTTAAGATTACATTTTCTGGCATCAATGTTAGGTTTAAGCCCCTTCGTTTGTATACATTTCTATTTCCTATACCGTGGTAGGGAAAGCGTAACTCGCTCCGTCCTGCTATGATGGAGCCTAAAAACACACCAAGACTGTGATGGTGTTTTCACTTAAAAAAAAAGGTCCCAGTGACCTCTAAGATATGTCGGTTTTTATGCTGTGTTATGCCGTTCTATTGTGTCGTGTAATCACTTGTAGTCTGATGATAATGCCATATATTATGAAGAAATTATATATACAAGTGCAATCCTATCTCAGATGGAAAATATATAATCTTAAAACATATTACTTCATAGCAAAATAAGGAATGCATAATATCTCCTATTCTAACTGTTTTTGGTACCTCTCAAACCAAAGGTTACCCTCATCTGTAGCTTTCTTGTTCCTGAATAGTAGCCAAGTTTAGAGTTGTTTAATGCTAAGTCTCTACATTAAGACCCATGGAGTTGCCCCATCAGTTCTTTGCGGCTTTCCTCTCTCCGGATGTGTGTAAAGGCATCATGTATGTGTGGAAAAGAAACTTTTCTGAGCACCTGCCCAGCGTCCACAAGCTTGTTCACACTGTAGATTTTGGTCCATAAGGAATTGGTTCACCCTTTCTTTCTCCACTGTACCCTTGAGCATCTTTATATGTGGCCATGACTACATCGTCAGACAGTTCTAATTTTGTAGATAAGCATTTAGTGTTGTAGAAATATGAGACATTCAAGGAGCCTTGCTTGATGTTGATAACTTGCCTCTCAATCTAAAAAACCTGGGATGAAAAACCTCCCTTGGAGTAGGTTCTCAAGACTACCTCTCGAAAATCCATACCTCCCAATGTAGATGGACCAAGATGTCAATAAACTCTTATAACCGAATACTTTAGCTCAATACTTCCAATAACTCATGGGTGTAAAATTTTCAGGAAGCATGTCCATTGCAGGGTAAGGCTGCATACATGATTATTCTAAACATCCTTATTCTAAGGATGCCCTTTATTGTTTGATGGACTACAATCCTCTTGTCCTACTCAAGTTGTGGGAATGACCTTGCTTCCCTCAGGGGTAAGGTAACCTGCGTGTAATTCTCCTTAAAACCAGTAGTTGCTGGTGTTTTAGGCAACCCCTTTGTTCATTGTACATGCATCTGAGTTCTTTGAATTCTGTATTACATCAGGGGTTGTATTTGGTGAACACTTACAGAGGTTCTCTTTGATAGCAGACCTCAATATTAACATGTGAGTTAGGGAATTTGATAATCTTCTGCTAAAGTGGAAATGACAATCAATTACAAATGTAGATTTCAACTGCAGCTGTTACGAAGTTTAGATTTAGCATGATTATCTTCCTTTGAACGTGAGAATGTAACTGATGGTTCCCTTTGTGTAAGGTAACTGTGCATCAGTTGCACAAAGTTTCTAACAACTTAAATTTACTTGCTGTGTCTATAGATTTATACTCCACAGAAGTGGAGTGTCTCCCTCTGCTGTTTAATGTTAGTATTATTGTTTTCCCTCAGATGACAATTGATGAAGTCAAGCGTACGGCGGCGCGACAAGTTAACAGAGCATTAAAGGATCATGCCAGGTTCTCTTCTGTTTTGACTTAATTATAGTAGAGGTTCTTATTACAGCTAAGTCAACTATAATGAATCATGGATCTGAAATTGGTGCTGATTTGACTGTTGATACACTACTGACCTGGTGCTCCTAAGCTTGGAGGAGCATGCTGGGGTCCTGCTCACAAAATTTTGTCCTGGCCGGCAACATAACCATAATACATCTCTAGTTGGAACTCAAGATAGACATGTCAGCCATGTTTACTTAAGTCAATAAGCATGTACAAATGTTTTTGTTTGCAATACGGTGATACTTCCCCGTATTATGGGTGAAGTTGGAAACATCCCTGTTTCTCTGGGGAATCTTTAGAACTAACACTGCTTATCTTAGAAGAGAAACCAACTTCCAGGCGTGTCTTTGCTCACTGCTCTGTTTCTTTCAACTTGGCCTTCATGTTATCATCCGTGTTTGCTATCTTTAAATATTGTGACATTTAAACCCAATGGATAAGGGAAAGAATTGACACAGCAGACTAGGGCAAGAATACAATTGAGTCAGAGTGCAGAGAATTGATTTGGTGGTTTAAAAATTAATTTCTCCAATTGAAATCTAAGGATTTTTGGCAGGGAGTGGAATGTTTGGGAATATCATTCAGGAAGAATGAGCCTGGTGAAATGTTGGTGATTGGGGTTCTCAGTTTGATGCCTAACAACATTACTAGTTTATCCCTGTTAATATTTTGTGTGCGCATTATGAATACCTGGATTAATATTTATCTGTGTAATTCTCAAATCTCTTCTCTTAAATTAATTTGATAAAAAATTCATTCACCCTGAAGTGGTGGCTATTAAGAAGCAAAGTATAAATCATGAACATTGAGATGGAACCCCAGATTAGTAGTTAACTCAACTGTCATTTACGTAGGGGTATTATGGGGATTTAATACAATAAGTTGTATAGGCTTTTACCTATAAATAGGGGGTAGCGTTTCATTTGTTTTTAGGTAGAAATTAGGGTATCAATGGGGAGAGAGTCAGACTCTCGAATGCTCACAATCTATTGTAATTCCTTTAAATTTTTATCTGTTTTTCATTCAATATATACACAAAAATAATTTACGCATTAGGTACCTATCACGTTGCACCTTTCCACTTACACACACCCCCTGCTGAGTGGATAAATAACCTACAGAAACATTGTCAAAAGATCTGCTCTCTCATGTGTGGAGTGTGGTATGTATAACAGACACTGTAAATGGAGCTGAAGAACGAGGACAAAATGAATACGGGATCTTGAACTCAATGCCAAAGCAAAGTGTGTATTGTATAACATGTTAAATTTAGTATGGCATGCACCTCACACATTAAAAAAATCGTAAGCTTCCTTCTCCACCCCCTACGCACAACTTCTCGCGTAAGGGCTTCGCTCGAATGTCGCGTTCCCAGGGCCTTCTTCAATAGGTATGATCCCATCCTT